>CM017768.1:14671160-14915749 GCA_008009225.1 Acer yangbiense
TTATCGCTGACCGGACCGCTCAGAGCAAGTGCACGCCAAGCGGTACACCCAGCGAGCCGAGCAGTTTGTCGTCGTTTGATTTACCGCTGCCCATGTAAGTGCACCTATAAGCGGTACGGCAGCGGTAACCCCCGCTTTTTCAGTTCCTCGAGCCAGGTCAGAAGACCTAAAAAAAGAAACATAAGAAGAGGCCGTGAGAGAGATATAAAGAGAGCAACACACAACATCCAGGATCCATCAGATACCAATTCATTCATTCATTCTTTTCCATCCATCATTAGAGATTATTGGAAACAAGACACGACGGAGATTCAAGTGAAGAGCATCTCACCATAATGGGTTTTCTCTCCATCTTTTCTATGTTTTCATTCTCTCCATTATGTGTAACTAAACCTATAACTAGGGGATGATGTAACCGATTTTGGATAACTCTATGTGAACTATTAGTCTATCTTTTGTTAATCATTTTGGTTTCGTTTTGTTTATTGAATTAATTGCTCTATTCTACTTTCTCTGATTATGTTGTGCCCGCAAGTGATTTGAGTTTTGTAGTTTAGTTTATCTATGAGATTAGGTTTAGGTGTGGATGACCGTTCCATTTAAATCTGAATCATAAGCTTAATAAACAGGAAAATTGATATATGCAGACCGTTCTATGTTAATTTGGCTTAGAGTTTTTGTGTAAATATGGGTTTGACAATTGCTCATTACATGACCGTGTGTGAGTAGTAGGAAGAACCCTAGATTATTAATCCGTATTTGTTGCATGATCGTGTGCAAGTATTGGAAAGGATCTTCGAACCTAATTGAATTATCTTGAAACCAGCCCGTAACTGGATTTGAAGTGTTTAACGAGACTGATTGTGAGCATTGAGTGTCTAAGAAAGGTGCAATCGATTCCTAGTATTTCGCTCCATCATTCATTCTTTGATTTGATTTTAATTGATTTAGTCTTAGTTCCAAGAGTCATAATTTAGGTTAATTTTAGAGTTAAACAATCTTCCAAAGAAAGCATTATGCAATTTAATTTTCGCATTTAGAGTAATCCTTGCTAGATTATTTGGCTTTGACCGATAGAATCGCCGATCCCAGTGACAACTTTCTTTAGTCAATTGAATACAGATTTTACCTGCATCAATTTTGCGCCGCTGCCGGGGATTGGTATAGATTTTATTAGTTGAATCTAGTTAGTTTAAGTTAGGTAGTGTGTGTCAGTAGATTTTATTTTTAGTTTTAGTTTTTTTTTCTTTTGTTTCTTTTTATCTCGTGGTAGTTGTGTTTTTGGTGTTTCAGGTCTTCAGGTGTATGAATGGACGTCGTTCTCCTTTGGAGGTATCTGACCCGGCTAACGACGAGATTGACCGAGTAGGCCGGACAGATAGACATTTCGAAGAGTTAGATCCTTTGTTGAGGACATGGGTGATCACGGTGAGCAACGTGACCGGGTTATTCAGAGCTGAAAGAGAGGTTCATGATGAACAAGGTGTTCAAAATAGATAGGAAGTTCGAGACACCACCGGTTCTCCAAGACGTGCACTAGAAGATGATATCAGAATAATGAGAGAGTCTGGACAGCCTATGCTGGGAGACCAACCTCAGCCATTTTGGTTAGATGCCGTAGCCAGGAGTTATGAGTTGAGGAGTAGCCATTTAAATATGCTACCATCTTTTTCACGGTTTTGGCAACAGAAGACTGCCTCCAGTTTATGAAGAACTATCAAGCTACCGTAGGGAACTTCCCGATTGGCATTGACAGAAGAAAGTTAAGGATGAGGTGTGTTTGGTATTGTTTGAAGGACAAGGGCATCAAGGTACAATTCAGTAAGGGCAGGATCTTTGAGATCATGGGTTGACGTGTGCACTGCATTCTTCAACAGATTTTTTCCCCTGCTTCTAAAGCAAAGAAATCCGATCAAGATAGCTAGTTTCGGTGAAGAAGATGGTGAGTCGTTCCATGAAGCATGGTCCCGATATAAGGAGTTGTTAGATCAAATTCCCCCTCACATGGTGACAGAGGAGTACAAAGTCCGCACCTTTTATGATGATTGACACCTTTCACACAAAACATGTTGACAACGCTTGTGGGGTATCATTACCAGGAAATCTGCTTTAGAGATTGCTGAGATCTATGAAACTTTGCTCTAAATCCCAGCATAGAAGTTCAACTGTCAGAAAGGGAGTAAGTATGAGGTTAACCAGACAACTGGGGTGGAAATTCAGATGGCAAATCTAGCTAAGCCAGTACAAGGCTATGATGGCCCAAAACTCGAATAGGACTCAACAGCAGTCAGGGTGACTCATTGCAAGATGGAGATGGGATAACCATTTGAGACAGAGGAGGTTCAAGCTTTCATTACCAAAGAGGCGAAAAACGATCCTTACTCAACACCTACAATCCTGTGATGGCGTAACCACTCAATTTATCTTATTCTGACCCTAACACTGCTCTTAATAGTCATCAGATCATTCAACACACACTCAGGGAACAAATCAAGGAGGGTACAACAAGGCAGACCAAGGCCAAGGTTCCAATAGTCAACCTCAACAATGGAACAATGCTGCAAATAGAGACAGTACCACCTATCAGCCGAAGAAGAATCCTTAGAGGATATGTGACATCCCTAGCTGAGAATACAGAGCGTTTCTAACGTGATACAAATCAGAGATTTACAATGTTGAGTCATCCATTAAAAATTTAGAAACACAGATGGGCCAAAATAGTGTCGACGCAGTTCGCAAGAATGAACCAGGAAGGTTTCCTAGTCAATCAGAACAAGCCAAGCATTGACTGTGTTGAGAAATGGGCGAGTGTTAGACACTGAAGTTGTTAGACAGCAAAAGAAAGAGGACACCAGGGGATCAGAAGAGGTGAGGGAGAAGGAGGATAGAGAAGAAGAAGAGGTAGTGGTAGATCCACCACCAAAGAAGACCTCGGTTTTACACAAATCGTCAGACCCTTATATTCCACCCCCTCCATATTTCCACCAATTCCTTTTCCTGAGAGACTTAAAAGGGACAAGCTAAGTAAGGCATTCAAAGAGATTTTTGATGTTCTGTCCAAGGTACATGTGAACTTACCTCTTCTTGAGATGATAGAAAAGATGCCCGCATATGCAAAATTTTTCAAGAGCCTTCACACCAACAGGCAGAAGTTTGGACCGAATCATCAGGAATATATAGCAGGCAGTGCTAGTGCAGTTTTGCAAAAGGAACTTCCTCCCAAACTAAAAGATCCGGGCAGTTTCTGCATCAATATCACAGTAGAAGGTACCCAACTTGAAAGAGCAATGCTAGATTTAGGTGCCAGTATTAATTTGATGCCTTATTCTATTTACAAGCAGTTAGGTTTGAATGAGTTGAAGCCTACCACAATGTCACTTCTGTTAGCAGATGGTTCAGTAAGATATCCGAGAGGGCATGTTGAAGATGTACTGGTCCAAGTTGGAAAGCTTATTATTCCAGCAGATTTCGTGGTATTAGACATGGAGGACGTAAGTAAAGAGACTAACATGAGACCTGTTCTCCTGGGTAGACCGTTCATGGCCACAGCAAAGACATTTATTGATGTGCAGAATGGAAAACTTTCAATGACAGTGTTATATGAGACAGTGGAGTTCAAACTGTTTGAAGCATCATCATACCCTGCCGGAGCTGATGATTGTTCATTCATCGAGGTTTTAGACCCTGGGATTGATGGAATATTCAAGGATGAGGATTTGGCGGATTGGGATTGGGATTGGGACGATCAAGACGACAAGACTGAAGATAGTTCTAAACTAGCTGAAGAAGCAGTTGAAGACTTCCAAGTTTCAAATGTCAGTTTGGCCAATGATCCATTACCAAAGTTGGAACTCAAGGAGTTACCAACAACTCTGAAGTATGTGTATCTAGGTGAGAATGAGACATACCCGGTAATTGTTGCTTCAGAATTGCAGAGTATTGAGGAAGAAAGGCTCATTGGGGTTCTACAGAAACACAAGTCAGCTATAGGATGGTCAATTGAAGATATCAAGGGAATCAGTCCAACAATTTGCATGCACAAGATATTTCTCGAAGAAGAGTCTAGACCGTCAAGAGAGGCTCAGAGGAGATTAAATCCGATAATGAAAGAGGTAGTGAAGAAAGAAGTCCTGAAACTTTTACAAGTGGGGATAATTTATCCCATATCAGACAGTAAGTGGGTCAGCCCGATTCACGTAGTTCCTAAGAAATCAGGTATTACCATGGTTCGCAATGAGCAGAATGAGTTGGTTCCACAGAGGCTTCAGACAGGATGGAGGGTGTGTATCGACTACAGGAAGCTGAACACTGCTACCAGAAAAGATCATTTTCCTATTCCTTTCATAGATCAGATGCTTGAGCGATTAGCAGGGCACAGTCATTATTGTTTCCTCGATGGGTATTCAGGTTACAATCAGATAGCTATCGCACCGGATGATCAAGAAAAAACTACTTTCACTTGTCCATTTGGGACGTTTGCTTATAAAAGAATGCCGTTTGGTCTCTGCAATGCTCCGGGCACCTTTCAGAGGTGTATGATGTCAATTTTTTCAGATATGTTGGAGGAAATCATTGAGGTATTCATGGATGACTTCTCGGTGTTTGGGGATTCATTTGATTTGTGTTTGCACAACCTTACCTTAGTCCTTAAGAGATGCGAAGAGAACAACTTGGTGTTGAACTGGGAAAAGTGCCACTTCATGGTACAACAAGGGATAGTTCTCGGACATGTGATTTCAAGAAGAGGAATTGAAGTGGACAAAGCCAAGGTGGATGTGATTAGTAGTTTACAGCCTCCAAAATCCGTGAAGGATGTGAGGTCGTTTCATGGGCACGCAGGTTTTTACAGAAGATTTATAAAGGACTTTTCAAAGATAACGAGGCCCTTGTGTTTGCTCCTATAAAAAGAAATTGATTTTGAGGTCAGTGAGGAATGCATGGTAGCTTTTAACACTTTGAAGAGTGCATTGACCATCGCACCAGTAATAATTCCCCCCAATTGGGAATTGCCCTTTGAATTAATGTGTGACGCTTCGGATTATGCCATCGGAGCAGTTTTGGGGCAGCGGGTAGACAAGGTTCCGCACGCGATATACTATGCTTCTTGAACCTTGAATGACGCCCAATTGAACTACTCAACAACTGAGAAGGAGCTTCTAGCAGTAGTTTTTGCATTGGAGAAATTCCGAACGTATTTGGTGGGCGCCAAAGTCATTGTATATTCAGACCATGCAGCCCTTCGTCATCTTCTTCAGAAAAAGGATGCCAAGCCTAGATTGATTCGGTGGATTCTCCTGCTACAAGAATTTGACTTGGAAATACGAGACAAGAAAGGTAGTGAGAACGTGGTTGCTGATCTTCTAAGCAGGTTAGTACTGAAAAATCCAGATGAAGTGGACAAATTACCATTGCATGAGAAGTTCCCGGATGAACAATTGTTGGCTGTGAAAGATAGTGAACCATGGTATGCTGATTTGGTTAACTATTTGGTAAGTGGAGTAGTCCCGGATGAGCTGAACTCACAAGGAAGACAAAGGTTCATTTCAAGAGCAAAAAAAATACTTTTGGGATGACCCTTATTTATACACTCATGGTCCTGATTCTATGATAAAAAGATATGTTCCTGAGTCAGAGCAGAGAGACGTTCTGAAATTTTGTCATGAGCTACAATGTGGAGGACATTTTGGTGCAAGAAAGACAGCTTTGAAAGTGTTGCAATCTGGATTCTTCTGGGAATCATTACACAAGGATGCAGTCCGGTTCTGTGTGGCATGCGACAGATGTCAACGTACAGGGAGTATAAGTAGGCGAAATGAGATGCCCTTATCTGGGAATTTGGTGATAGAGCTTTTTGACGTATGGGGCATCGATTTCATGGGACCATTCTCACCATCTTGTGGTAATAGTTACATCTTGGTAGCGGTTGATTATGTGTCAAAATGGGTAGAAGCAAAGGCCACAAGGAATAATGACGGTCAAACTGTGGTGAAATTTGTGAGGGAGACGATATTTGCAAGATTCGGGACCCCTAGAGTCATCATTAGCGATGGAGGTACGCATTTTTGCAACAGATCCTTTGCTGCACTTTTGAAGAAATATGGTGTACGGCATAAGGTTGCTACACCATACCACCCACAGACTTCAGGACAGGTTGAGGTCAGCAACATGCAAATAAAGGGTATCCTGGAGAAGACTGTAAATTCAACTCGAAGGGATTGGGCTTTGAAGTTAGATGATGCACTGTGGGCCTACCAGACAGCTTTCAAAACACCTATTGGGATGAGTCCATATAGGTTGGTTTTTGGGAAAGCGTGCCACCTTCTAGTGGAACTTGAACATAGAGCTTTCTGGGCAATCAGAAAGTTGAACTTTGATTATGACAAGGCCGGTGAGGAGAGGAAGCTTCAGCTGTGTGAGCTCGAAGAATTTCGCTTAGAGGCATACGAGAGTGCAAAACTGTACAAGGAGAAGACTAAGTTGATACATGACAAGATGATAGTGCATAAAGATCTTCGTCCAGGTATGCAAGTGCTGGTGTTCAACTCAAGATTGAAGTTGTTTCCCGGTAAGTTGAGGTCCAGGTGGTTTGGACCGTACGTGGTAACTCACATTTTTCCCCATGGAGCTGTAGAAGTGCAGAACGAGAAGAATGGCGACAAGTTCAAGGTCAATGGGCATAGGGTAAAACCTTACATTATGGAGCTTGACAAGGTCGTTCAAATGGAGGATGTTGAGCTTACTGAGCCGTAGCGCTCTCACACGTCTTGCCTAGACGCTAAATACAGCGCTTGGTGAGAGGCAACCCACCTAGGTAACTTTTTCTTTTCCTTTTCTATTTCGTTTATTTTCTTTAGCGTTCTTTGAGTCCGTAATTAGTGTGAGTCGTATGTTCAGTAAAGAGTATTTTTCAATCCAGGTTTGGGGGTAGTGGAAATTCTAGATATTGCGTTTTGTGCAGATATGCTTTATGTGTGCTTGTTGTCTTGGTCAGAATCAGGTTCGGACTGTAAAGTTTGGGAATTACCGCTGCCCGTGCCGCTCAAGGGACACATGCACGGTCAGCGGTCCAGTCTAACATGACAACACTGGAATGGCTCGCAGCCTAGGCCGCTGAGGAGGACCTTGTATGGTCAGCAGTAAATTAAAGACCTGCAGCGATTGGGAATTACCGCTGACCAGATCGCTCAGGAGGACATTGCATGGTTAGCGGTAAATGAAGACCTGATGAACGGTGAGTTTAACGCGGCATGGACCGCTCAAGGAGCAAGGTGTCCGCACAGCGGGCATCATTTAATGACAACACTGGAATGGCTCGCTGGCCGTGCCGCTGAAGAGGAAAGTGCATAGTCAGCGGTAATGAAAATGAAACGGTGCGTTTGGACTCTCCAGGTAAGCGTAATTGCGCTCTACCGTTGGACAAACCGCTGCTCATGTAGCGTGCCTAGTCGTAGGGTAAAAAGTTGCCCTCTTCATTATAATGGACGAGCAGTCTGGTGGGTCTCATTTGAACCACAGCTGCTGCGTTTTCTCCTTCTTCTCCGTCCCAATTCTTTTCTTTTCTTCTCAAATTTCTTCCATAGTCTCTCCTCTCCTCGTTCAACAACAAGGTATGCATTCTCTTCTCTCTTCTATTTTGCTTCAATGGCTTTAACTTATGAAGTTTGATTCTACAATGTGGTATGAAGAGATAGAGAGTTTTTAGTGCTCAAATTTCGGTTTCCAAGTTTTATTGATCAATGGGTTTTGTTCATATTGAGTTATTTAGCATGATTAAGCTTATTGTGGTGTGTTTCACTTGGTGTTTAGGGAATTCCGAAATTCCTTGTTCATAAGAGATTTTGAATGTTTGTTGAATAATGGTTGCCATGCTTGAATTTGAAGGATAGATTGGGTTTATATGAACCTTGCATGTGATTATTTGGTGTTCCATGTGATTTATATGGCATTGTAAACATATTTGGAGATGAATTTTGAAACGAAGTGCTGCCGAATTTTCGGTGGAGGTATGTGTGTAATTTTGGCATGTTTTATCTACAGATGGCAAGGACTAATCATGGGAAGCGTCCTCGGGTCAGCACACCCGATAAGAGGAAACAGAAGGCAGTGCCGAAACAGGCACAAAACAAGGACTTTAAGAGTCGTTTTGGCGATTTCCTCAGGCGACCTTGGATTATTGAGAGAGGAATTGACGTTGAGAGTTTGGTACAGACGCCTGTTCCAGAGATGGTTGCGGACCGCAGATGGGGTGGATATGTTGCACGCCCACCTAGACCGAACAGGGGGATTGTGGCGGAGTATTATGCTAGTGCTGTACCAGAGAGGCTTTTAGTTGGGGGCCCAGTTTTAGTGCAGGGTGTTGAGGTCCATATAACTCCGGAGGCCATTAATCAGTACTTTGACGCTCCAGAGGTGGCTATCAGTAACGATCGAGGAATAGAATATATTGCAGATCTTGACCCTTACAGAGGGAGAGTGGCTGCAGGCCTAAGGAAGGATGGATGGACAGGAGGAATGGGGTACATTAGTGAAACTATACCAGCGCGACACGCATGCCGATGTTGCCTTTTGGAACCTTTTCCTGACATACTCATTGATGCCATCCCAGCACCGTTCAGAGATCTTTTATGACCAGGCCCGTGTGTTGCTTCGTTTGAGGACATGTGGCCCTATCAATATTGGACGGGTGATTTTCAATGCCATTCATGACGCTACTACGCACGATGACCAGTCCATGGTATTTCCGTGTTTGATCACTGCTTTCTGCAGACAGGCAGGCATTGATGTGAGTGCAGGGTTAGAGAGTCATGACCCGAGTATGATGAACTTGACAAACTGGAACCAGCAGTTAGTTCTTCGGGGCATTCCTCCTATTGGAAATTATGGGGAGAGAAGACATCGTCGGGAGGAGCGAGAGGCGCGAGAGGCTGAGGCAGCAGCGCTTTTACAGGACCAGCCTCAAGGGGCACCAGATGCCACTCAGCTAGGCGGAGCTTAGCCAGGAGGTGACCCATTTACCACTCTTTTGCAGGCTATGCAGACTCACATGGATTTGCGTTTCGGGCAGTTAGAGGGACGGATGGATGCTCGTTTTGACACTGTCGAGACAAACATAGAGGAGCTGCGCGGGATGATGACTAGCCGGTTTTCTGTGGCTAGTGGGAGTGGAGCACCGTTTCAGACCCCTATTCCAGACCCGGATCCTTTTGCAGCTGGTGGATCAGGTTTTGAGCCGCAGAACTTTGACCAGCGGACCCCGATCTTACACTTTGATGATGAGGAGCCGATGCATGATGACCAGATAGACTCCGATCAGGGGACCAAGATCTTGCAGCTGTCAGATGAGGATGGAGGAGATTAGTAGGCTATGGATTTTCTTTTTGAACTTTTATTTTTCTTTTGTTTTTTTTCTTTTGTCTTTCACTGCCTGTCTTTTCTTGATTGTCAACATTAGGGACAATGTCGAGTTTAGGTTTGGGGGTGTGTCGTTGTTTTGAGTCTTAAGTCATGTTTTTTAGTTTTCAATTTTCAGTTTTCTTTTAGAGTCTATCGTTCCTGCATTAACTTTGATGAGATGTTTTGGTATGTGACTTTGAAATGATATGCTTGAATCACTGGGTTTAAACTAACATCTTGCCACTTAAAGTATTGCATTGCATTTTTCATAACTTATGACATGCTCTTGATGTGATAGTGGATAGGATGCATAGTTGGATTGCCATGATTAATAGTGGAGACTACCCTGTGAGTTCACTAAGCCAAAGTGCGTACATAAATGACATATATGAGGGATTATTTTGTTTCTATTCTTTAAACACTTAGCAGGTTCTTAGCTTTAGATTTGATCTCTATAGGTTGAACATTGAGCATTATAGAGCATTCATCATAAAAGTTTTCACATGTTATCTTTGTTCTTGAGTAAGTCGAACCAGTGGAAGTGATGTTAGACTTTGTGTGCGTGAACTACTTAAAAGGCCTGTAATATTTCCTACCCTTGTGTGTGTGCTCCATAGCCCTGTTTGAAGCCAAACACTGAGTTGCCTTTTCTTTCTTCACCACATTTACTGTAACCCATGTAAACGATATTATAGCCATACCTGTTAATTGGGGATCATGCTTTGAGATTGTGAAGAAAGCTGAAGAGTTCGCATGAGAATCTATGTGAAAATGATATGAGTCAAATAAAGATGGAGCTGCATTCAATCCAAATGAAAGAGGAAAGGTTGTCTGGTTTTGTATTATTATGTTAATAAAAAAAAATAAAAAAATAAAAAAAAAATAAAAATTCAAAAATAAAATAAAAAAAAAGAGGAAAGAAAAAGAAAGTTCTGCCACCAAAATGAATGGCGAGTTGCGTGTGCCAGAGAAAAGAATCTAAGGAACACAACATGTCAAAGGATTTAAGTGTTGTATCTACTCTCGAAGGAGTGGGCAAAAGAGAAGGGTGAATTAAGGGGACATCAATGAATGGTAAGTGGCATTATTCCACCGACAAAGGAAGTCAATAAAGACCTAAGAGCTTGCGCCAAGCCGTAAAGGTAACTGAAGGCTCTCACTGAATGATCCTAGGTTTTTGAACTCCTACATCCCGTTCTTTTCTAACCTTTACCCAATAGCCCCATTACAACCTAATGAAAAGTCTAATTGATCTGCTGGTTATCCTTGCTATGAAAGTAGAAGTGAAGCTTGTGTTTATCTTGCTCATAATGATTCGATTCTTTTCATGAGATCTTTGCATACAAATCAAGCGTTCTTTTAATGATATATTCATATGCGATTATAATTTGAAATTTCTTGTGCATAACTTCTTTCGCATATGCTTGATGAGTGAATTTGCCTAGGTTCTGTGAGAAATATGAGTGATATCTGGTGAGGCTTAAAGTCAAGGCGAATTACATCTATGGCATTCGGCGAAAGTGTTTTTGATGCTAGAATATTTTGAGTTTGGGCTTTTAATTAAAACTGAGCAATGCTTTCAAATTTGTGACTTAATGTTAGTCCTTACCTATTGGCGTTCGCATGCATTGTTTCAGTCTGGGCATTAATCGTTTGCATCTTGAATGATTAGTTTGTGGGATATGTTTATGGGTGTCATAGCTGAGAACCCTCTGGAGACAACACTCCTCCTTCTAGAGACACCTAGAGGTTTAAAGGCTTGTAGCATGTGCTCAATGCTATCGCGTTCCCTGCGAAAGTGGCTTTATTAGGATTTAGTTTTCTTTTCAGTTTAGGAATGTTTGGTTTTGCTCGAGGACGAGCAAAAGATAGGTTTGGGGGTATTTGATCAGTCTAAGTCTATGCTTATATTTTGCCCGTTTTTCCTTTGTATATGCTTGTTTCTTGAGTCCTTTTGGTGGGTTGATGTGTTTGTTAAAGCCTTTGTAGGTCTCTTTCCATAGAAGGATTGATCCGATCTTATTTCGGAGAAATGGAGTAATAAGATGAAGAAAGTGGCTAAAATTGCCATTTACCGCGGCCCATGCCGCTCAACAGGCACATGCTCCATCGGCGGCACGCCAAGCGGTCAAGAAGTGCCATTTATTGCTGACCGGACCGCTCAGGAGGCAAGTGCACACCAAGCGGTACACCCAGCGAGCCAGATCAGTTTGTCGCCGTTTGATTTATCGCTGCCCAGGCAAGTGCACCATAAGCGGTACGGGCAGCGGTAACCAGCTTTTTCAGTTCCTCGAGCCAGGTCAGAAGACCTAATAAAAAGAAAACATAAGAAAAGGCCGTGAGAGAGATATAAAAAGAGAGCAACACACAACATCCTGGATCCATCAGATACCAATTCATTCATTCATTCTTTTCCATCCATCATTAGAAGATTATTGGAAACAAGAAGACGACGGAGATTTCAAGTGAAGAGCATCTCACCATAATGGGTTTTCTCTCCATCTTTTCTATGTTTTCGTTCTCTCTGTAAGGATTCCCGTTGTTTTTAATTGGCTTATTTCGTGATCAAACCATATGTGGGGATTATTTGTAAGGGTAGTTTAGATCTTGTTGTTATTGCTTAGGCCCTTTGAAGACCTCATTATGGACAAGCACCAAAGGTAAAACTCTAAGTGCTTACTTGTCTTAAAGAGATAGTTGCACACACTCACAACTCATGCATATGTTTAATCTTTGTATGTTGTGTTTCTTTTTGTTGTGCATCAATGCCTATTTACATCTCTTCTTGCTTGGTATAATGATTGCATCTTGTGTTTATAACATCATAGCATTTAGGCTTTTAGGATGCATCTTAGTTTACCTTTGTTCCCCTTGCATGATTGCTTGTGGGGTTCAAAGTTGTGGGCTGTGCGTTGGTCCACCTGCGCCTGACGTCCAGCGCCGCTCACCGGCGCAAAACGCCCAGTGGCGTGCCGCTGGTCGTGCGCTGGTCCACACCAGCGCAGATCGTCCAGTTCTCTATCGCCGGTCGTGCGCTGGTCTACACCAGCGCAAGGTCACCAGCGCTGATCGCCCAGTGTGGCTCCGCTGGTCTGGCGCCTGTGTGAGCGCATGTCATCCAGCGCTAATGCAAAAATGTGCGTGTGCGCTGGTCTTGCGCCTGTCGTCCAGCGCAAGGCCACTAGCGCACAGAGCAATTTTTGGTGCATTTTTCAAAACGACCACACTTCACTTATGGCCCCTATATATATAACACTTTGACTTTAGGTCAGCCAAGAGAGTTCATATTCATATTCTATACTTAGAATATTTTTCAAGAGAAGAAAAATACACAAAGAACTCAATTTTAATCACTCAAACACTTTTTCATGATCATCAATCATCATCTAGCATCATCTTGGATCATCTAGATGTTATCTTGCATGGAATCTTCATCATACTTTGCTTGGTAAGTTTTTCACTAATATCTTACATGTTTTGTGTTTCTCTTATCTAGCAATCTCAATTAATTACTTGTTGATTATTTTGTATGCTTTGGATACAATATTGAGATGAGTATGATGTATGTTTGAGAAGTTGTATTGTGCTAGCATATTAGGTTTTGTGCTTAATATTGATTAGCTAAACTAATTGACATGTCATTTAGTTTTGATACCTAGGATTGTTCTTAATTGCATATTAATCATCTTAGATAAGCATATAGGGTTTCCCTTGCTCTATGTTGCATTTTGGATATTTACATATATTCACTTAGGGTTGTATTCTCTTCATAGAGAAAGTAAGTCTTGTGTGTAGCATCCGGGATTAGGTTGCTTAGAACGCAAGCAAATTGGACTAGGTTCATTCATACCGGGATTAGGTAGGTGTGTGATTACTTCCGGGATTAGGTTGTAATCGTTTGCACATTTAGTGGATTCGAGGTTCGAGTGTGGCTTACTTACATAGCCCGTGGTTTTTCCCGTGACTGTTTCCACGTAAAAACCAAGTGTTGTTTTAATTTCCGCACCATATTACACTTGCTTGTTTATATTATCTTGAGGGCATTTTTGTAATTTTGACTAACACAAAAAATTGGGTAAAAAGTGTAAAATCTATTCACCCCCCCTCTAGATAGCTTTATACACACCGTGCTATAATTTGTTTCAATTGGTATCAGAGCGGGTTCCTAGACATACATAGGTGATCCTTGCTTATTTTGGTGTGTTTTGCATTTTGTGTGATTTTTGATCATTCATACATTTGCATTCATTTCATTCATTCATAAACACTATGAGTGGAAACGGTGGAAATGGTGGTGGCCACGAAGGAGCTTCTAGCACAAGGCCTCCACTTCTTACCGGATTGAACTATTCCCAATGGAAAGGGAAGATGGAATCCTACATATGCCAAATTCATGACCGTGCATGGATGGCGGTTGAAGATGGATATGATCTACCCAAGATGACTCCCGATGGTGGAGGAGAAGAAGTATTGAAGCCTAAGGCACAATGGAACGCGCAAGAGTTTGAGGCTTCAAAGTGGAATAGGAAGGCAATGCATGCCATCTTGTGTGCTATGGACGAAAATCAATATAAATTGATTCAAAATACTAGGATAGCTAAGGAGGCTTGGGACATCCTAGAGATTGCACATGAGGGAACCGAAGTGGTGAAGGACTCTAAGCTTCTAGTCCTCCAAACTCAATTCGAGATGCTTAAGATGGAGGAGAATGAGTGCTTCGACGACTTCGAGATCAAGTTGATGGATATAGTCAACCAAAGCCATCAACTTGGTGATCCATATTCAGATAGGAGAATCAAGCAAAAGATTATGAGATCTCTACCCCATAGGTTTGAATCGAAGGTGACGGCTTTAGAAGAAAATAGTGGATATAAGGATATGAAGCCGAGTGAGGTGATTGAGAGACTTCTAGCTTATGAGTCTAGGAAAGGGCCTATCTCCACACCCACTAAAAAGCAAAAAGGAATTGCTTTAAAAACCTCCAAGGATGAAAAGGAGGCAAAGAAGGTTGACTCGGATGAAGACCTTGCCTTGTTTGTAAAAAGGTTCAACGAGGTTATGAAGTTTAGAAAAAAGAGCTTTGGGTCAAAAGGTCAAGACTTGAAGAAAAAGGGCTCTTTCAAGAAGTTTGAACCTAGGCAAGAGAAGACCGAAAGGAAAGGGGTCCGATGTTTCGAGTGTGGTGGCATAGGTCATTTTGCCCCCGAATGTGCAAATCACAATGAGAGGAAAAAGGGAAAAGTGATGGCCGCCACTTGGAGTGGAAGTAGTGATGACTCCATTGAGGGAGATGAGTCTTCAAGTGATGAAGAGCTCATGGCTAATCTCCTAGCTTTTGCCTCCTCCCATAAAAGCAAAAGTGCTAGTGAGAGAGAGGAAATGAGTCAAGAGGAAAATGACTCAAGTGAAGAAGAAAGTGATTCCTCGTCCAACTCCATAAGTAGTTTTGTGGAGAAAAAGGTGCTTGCTAAATGCCATGCCGAGTTTAATGATTTAGCAATCAAGAGCACAAGAAAGATCAAGATGTTGAGAGAAGAAAATCTTGAGCTTGCATCTCATAATGACCACTTAGGTGAACAAGTGGAAAAATTCTAGAAGATAGAAGATAAGCTAAGAGAGGAGTTAGCTTTATCTAGGAGGAATGAAGAAAGTCTAAAGAGTGAGCTTGAAGAAGTTAGAAATTCTATGACTAGGATAGATTCTAGCACCAAGAAGCTTGACCATATGCTTGGTGTTGGAAAGAGTCCATGTGACAAGAGGGGTCTTGGGTATGAAGATGACAAGAAGATCTCTACCTCTAACAAGACCGTGTTTGTCAAGAGCTTGAAGAAAGAAGAAACTTCATTTGTGCAACCTCCTAGGAAGAAGTTAGAAGTAGGACAATGTTCTAATGCACAAGTGAAGATGGGGCCAAGAAGGCAACCTCAAGCTCAACCCCCTAGGGTCCCTCAAGCCAACATTCCTCCTCAAATGGCTCACAAAGGAAAGAAACCTATCATGCAACCTCAAGCTAGGAAGCAACCAAGACCGGTTCAACAACGAAGAAGGATTGAACCCTTTCATCCACAAAGACAAGGACAAGGTATGATTCCTTATTTTACTCCTATATGTCACTTTTGTGGATTTAATGGTCATATTAGACCACATTGCTTTCGATATATAAAAATGTGCAAAACTAGAAGCATGATAGAGAAGAAAAAGAAAAGAGCCATGATGCATGTTCCTAGGAATAACAATATTATTATGCATGATCTTAGGACATCTAGAGCCCATGTACCAAAGACCTCTAAGAAAGCTAAGATTGTTTCTAAGTGGATTAGAAAGAATGAAATTGTTTGCCATGTTGCTCAAATAGCCTTGAAGGCAAATTCTTCTAATTTTTGGTATTTAGATAGTGGGTGCTCTAGGCACATGACGGGAAACAAGAGTTTCTTCGAGACTCTTGTTATGGAGGAAGGTGGATATGTCACTTTTGGTGATGGATCCAAAAAGAAAGTTGTAGGGAAAGGAACCATTTCCGTTCCCGGATTACCCTCCTTATCCGATGTTTTATTTGTTGATGGCTTGAAAGCCAATTTAATAAGCATTTCACATCTAAGTGATGAAGGATATTCCGTCTTGTTTTGTAAAGATGATTGCTCGATCCTAAAACCCGATGGACAAACCTTATTGAAAGGTATGAGATCTAGCGACAATTGCTATTGTCTTGAAGCTAGAATAGTCTCAAACAATGTGTCCATGGATGAGCAAATTGAGTTGTGGCATGAAAGACTTGGCCACATGAACTTTAGGGATCTACGGACCCTTGGAAAGTTCGAGTGTGTGCTTGGCCTCCCTAAGCTTGGGAAGAAAGCCAATGGTGTTTGTGGACCTTGCCAACAAGGAAAGCAAACTAAAAGCATGCACAAAAAGGGTAAGTATCTCACCACCAAGGAGCCTCTTGAGCTTCTCCACATGGACCTCATGGGTCCCATGCAAACCGAAAGTTTGGGTGGAAAGAGATACATTTTTGTATGTGTTGATGATTTCTCTAGGTTCACATGGACATATTTTCTTAGAGAAAAATCCGAAACTTTTGATAAGTTTAAAATGCTTTGTAATAAACTTCAAAATGAAATGAACTCTAATATTAAAAGCATAAAACGGATTAGAAGTGACCATGGGAGGGAATTTGAGAATGCTACCTTTGAAACCTTTTGTAATGGTTTAGGTATCTCCCATGAGTTTTCGGCTCCTAGGACACCTCAACAAAATGGAGTTGTTGAGAGGAAAAATAGGGTCCTTCAAGAGATGGCCCGTGTGATGTTGCTTAGCAACAATGTCCCTAGGAACCTATGGGCCGAAGCCGTCAATACGGCTTGCTATATAGGAAATAGAGTCTTCCTAAGGCCTGGTACTAGAAACACCTCCTATGAGTTATGGAAAGGCAAGAGGCCAAATGTTAGCTACTTCCACACTTTTGGAAGCAAATGCTACATTTTGAATGACCGTGATCAACTTGGCAAATTCGATGCTAAGAGTGATGAGGGTATGTTTATTGGCTATGCCTTGAATAGTAGAGCCTGTAAGGATTCCCATTAATTGATTGGCTTATTTCGTGGTCAAACCACATGTTGGGGTTTGGTTGTAAGGGTAGTCTAGGTGTTTGTTGAAGATCAAGACCCTTTCCAAGACCTCAAGAGGACAAGCACCAAAGGTATATATCTAGTGCTTACATTGGCTTGAAGAGATATAGTTGCACACACACACACAACATGCATAACTCTTATTCTTGTATGGTGTGTTTATATTTTGTGTGCATTGTGCTTTATTGATTTATTCAATATCTCTTCTTGCATGTTGAATTGATTGCATCTTGTTATATGATAATGCCATGACATGTTAGGCATTAGGATGCATTCAATAACCACACTTGCACTTCATGTATGTTAGCGTTTAGTGTGGAGTAATTCGTTTCCCTAAGGATGTTCGGAAACGTCCGCGCGTGCACGGTAATGTGCTTTGTTTTGCGCGATGATCGCCGGTGGAGATGCCTTTGGCTTCTCCTTGATTTCACCATTTTTGGTGACCGCCGAATGAGACCTGATTGAAATATATCTCTCGGGTCCAAAACGGCGGTTGGGATCGGCGGTTTCCAAACCGCCGAATGAAGTCGCCGAAGTTCCCCTGTTCCGCTCGGGAGCCATTCGGCGGTTCATTTCGGCGGCCTGGCCGCCGAATGAAACCGCCGATCGGTGCGTTTCAAGGGCAAAATTGTATTTTCACCTGCCCTGTTTTTGGTCTCTATAAATACATCCTTATCTCTGGTTCAGAACACAAGTCTTTGATGATAAGAACCCTAGAGAGATATTTAGAGAGACTTGAGAGAGAAAGCTTAAAGATCATATCTTTATCTCTCTAAACCCATTCCCACATGCATAAATCTTCATCTAAGCATCATCTAGGATCATCTAGCATATGCTAATGCATGGGACTTCTTCAACACACATGGTATGATTTGTTGAACACTTTTATCTTACATAATTAGTGTTTCTACTTATCAATGTTATCTCATTTATTACTTGTATGTCATTAGATTAATTTCTACATACATGATTGAGATTATGTGTTGATTGGGTTATTTTTGATAGCTAGGATTTTACATGTTTATCTAACATCTAGCTAATTGATCTCATTTATTGATTGAGATTATTTTTCATAGCTTATTTGATTAGGTCATTATTGCCTAAAAGCTATGCCATGAACATTCTTGTGTGATGTATTGATAACTAGGTTGATAGATTGTTTTTTAATCAACTAGTTAATCCTTTGAATGTTTGTGGGTTTTATATGATAGCTTTGTATCTAGGATTGGTTATCCTTTACTTAGCTAAAGTTATATGCCATGTCATATAGCTATATGTGATATCTAGGATTGATTATATTGTCATCTTATAATCCTAGGTAAGCATTTAGAGTACCCTAGCTCTTATTGCATTAATTGAATATTCATACATATTCACATAGGGTTGTGCATCTCTTTTGAGAGATTGAAGTCTTGGGGCTAAGGTTGCTTAGGCCTCAAGCAAATTGGACTAGAGCCGCTATAAAAGGCCCGCGTGGTAGATTAGAGGGTGCTCACGCCAAGAGTAGTGTATCAGGGGATATCACTAGGGATTGAACCAAGAGTGGCGATTGGTAGTGTCCATAGCCTGAGGTTATCTAGGGTGAGGGTCCGAGAATCACTTGAGGGTGTAACCGTCTTTTCATATAGTGGATTTCGAGGTCCGAGTGTGGCGCACTTAACAGCCCGTGGTTTTTCCCAGTGGTTGGGTTTTCCACGTAAACATCAAGTGTCATTTACTATTTCCGCATCTTATTACACTTGTATGTATTATTGACTTGCTAGGGGTATTTTCGTAAAATTGACTTGCATGCGAAAATTGGGTAACAATTAGATAAAATCTATTCACCCCCCCTCTAGCTTTATATTGATAAACACACCTCGAGTATTTTATGAACTTTCAGAGCCTATAGAGTTTTCAATTTAAAGACTCTAAGTGTTATGGAATCATCTAATGTCGTATTTGATGATACTAGGCTCAAGTCTAATGATCATGAGGAGGAGGTTATTTTTAGTGATGGTTCTCCTTTGGAGAAGGTTGTGGTGTCTCCTAATGTTGGGACATCTAATGTCAACAATGATGACACACAACCTATTGCTAGAGTTCCTCTCTTGGACTCTAAAGAACCCGCTCCATGGGTTAGGAAACTCCATGATAAAGAAGATATCATTGGAGAGGTAAATGAGGGTGTTAGGACTAGACGTCAACTTGCTAATCTTATTTGCTATACTTGCTACACCTCTCAAATTGAACCCAAAAAGGTTAAAGAAGCCTTACATGATGAATTTTGGGTTCTTGCCATGCAAGAAGAGCTAAACCAATTCGAAAGGAATGAGGTTTGGACTCTAGTTCCTAGGCCTAAGACCACTAATGTCATAGGCACTAAATGGATATTTAGGAACAAATCCGATGAGGATGGCAACATAGTGCGGAACAAGGCTAGACTTGTAGCACAAGGGTACTCTCAAATTGAGGGTATCGATTTTGAGGAGACGTTTGCTCCCGTTGCCCGTTTAGAGTCTATTAGGCTTCTCTTGTCCATTTCTTGTGTGCACAAGTTCAAATTGCACCAAATGGTTGTCAAGAGTGCCTTCCTCAATGGCTTCTTGCAAGAGGAAGTGTTTGTTGAACAACCCAAGGGGTTTGTGGATGCACACCACCCCAACCATGTCTATCGCCTCAAGAAGGCATTATATGGGTTGAAACAAGCACCGAGGGCTTGGTATGATCGCCTCACTCAATTTCTTGTTGACAATAACTACACAAGAGGTAGTGTTGACAAGACACTATTCATCAAGAGAGACAATGATGAGCTTTTCATAGCTCAAATATATGTCGATGACATAGTGTTTGGCTCCACCAACAACACCAAGGTCCAACAATTTGTTGATGTTATGTCTCATGAATTTGAGATGAGTCTTGTTGGTGAGCTAAATTACTTCCTAGGTTTGCAAATTAGGCAACTTGATAATGGGATCTTCATAACCCAAGCCAAATATGCCAAAAACCTTGTGAAGAAGTTTGGTCTTGAAAAAGCCAAACATTGTGACACTCCTATGAGCACCACTTTGAAGCTAAGCAAGGATGCTAGCGGTAAAAGTGTGGACCAAACCTTATATCGTGGCATGATAGGGAGCTTGCTCTATTTAACCGCTAGTAGGCCCGATATATCATTTAGTGTAGGAGTTTGTGCTAGGTACCAATCCGATCCCAAGGAGTCCCTTCTCTCTTCGGTTAAGAGAGTCATTCGTTTTGTGAATGGGACTTCCAACTATGGGATTTGGTACTCATTTGACACTAATCCTAGTCTTGTAGGATATAGTGATGCGGATTGGGCAGGAAATTGTGATGATAGGAATAGCACATCGGACGGTTGCTTCTTTCTAGGCAACAACTTGGTGTCTTGGTTTTGCAAGAAGCAAAACTCGATTTCCTTGTCCACTGCGGAAGCCGAGTACATAGCCGTGGGGAGTGGATGCACTCAACTTATATGGATGAAGCAAATGCTAGTAGACTATGGATTCAACCAAGGTACTCTCACTCTCTTTTGTGATAACATGAGTGCCATTAATATTTCCAAGAATCCGGTGCAACATTCTAGAACTAAGCATATTGACATCCGACATCACTTCATTAGAGAGCTTGTTGAAAATAAATGCATAGTACTTGAACATGTAGGTACTAATGATCAACTTGCGGACCTATTTACTAAACCCTTAGATGCTACTCGATTTAAAACTCTTAGTAGATCTATTGGGGTATGTCTTGTGGAGTGATGTTCTATGATTGACCCCATATGGGGAACTCAAGCAAAGAGAGCTATTTTGCATTCTTGTATCTTGCAAAAAATTTGAAATAACTTATGCCTCTTCTTTTGATTGCTTGAGTAAGCTTGGTTGTACATATGTATATATGTTTTCAAATTCTATAAGTGTGAACCTTGCTTGTCTACAATCCATGTCATATTTATGTTCAAACATGCATTTTTGGACTAGGAGATTTACATAGGAAGTATGATGTGAATGACCTATAGTTATCTCCATGACATGATGATTCTTTAATAACATGCTAATGTCAAATGAAAAAGCATGAAATTCATATAACATGCTCACATGAAAAGCATGAATTGATGATTGCATATTCTTAAAAATGCAAAACTTGTGTGAAAGCTTATGAGACTCAAAATGAATAAAGGATCTTGTATCTGTTCAAAGGAATTTATATTCCAAATGTCTCTCTTTCTTTATTGGTTGAACATGGCTACTATCATACGGATATTTATTCGGAAAAATCAAAAAGGGTGCAAAGTTGCTCATGCCATGTTTCGCTTATAAAGTTGGATATAGTTGCTCTTAAATTGAAATCAATAATCTCTATATCCTTGCTTTTCCCATGACATTGGTGAAATTGGTTTTAATTCTTATTAGAAACCTTTGTCATTTGCTTTGCCAAATACCATTGTATTTTGGACTTGAATGCTATATGTCTTGTATGCAAAGCATGTTGGATTCACACATTTTCTCAAAATAAATCTCCTTGTTTCTCTCAAATTAATTGAAGTGCATTAAGTGACTTATATGTATATGCAAATCTTGCATGCTTCTATCTCTCGTTGCTAAGAGTGACCTGGTTGGGGACTACTCCTTTGTCTATATCATGACAAAAAGGGGGAGTAGGATATGGTAAGGGGAGGTGCAAAATATAGAAGCTATTGTGCACTTTGGGGAGAACATACATTGAGGGGGAGTAACCCGTTGAGGGGGAGCATTGCATTTATCATACATTTCATACATTTGGTAATGTTGTGCCTAAATTCTAAAAATGCAAATGCTTGGTATTGTTCTCACATGATTAATCTCACACTTTTCTTGTATTAGAAATGTTAGAAACTCTTTTCAGGGATTGATTATTCTACAAGAGGATTGAAGACTTCAAGTTGCATTCTCTTATCTCTTTGTAATGTAGAATATCATTGTAGTCCCGCAGTTTCTATTTTTTTTGTCAGGAATCAATGTGAGTGATGGTTTTGTCACGAAATAGCCAAAGGGGGAGATTGTAAGGATTCCCGTTGTTTTTAATTGGCTTATTTCGTGATCAAACCATATGTGGGGATTCTTTGTAAGGGTAGTTTAGATGTTGTTGTTATTGCTTAGGCCCTTTGAAGACCTCATTATGGACAAGCACCAAAGGTAAAACTCTAAGTGCTTACTTGTCTTGAAGAGATAGTTGCACACACTCACAACTCATGCATATGTTTAATCTTTGTATGTTGTGTTTCTTTTTGTTGTGCATCAATGCCTATTTACATCTCTTCTTGCTTGGTATAATGATTGCATCTTGTGTTTATAACATCATAGCATTTAGGCTTTTAGGATGCATCTTAGTTTACCTTTGTTCCCCTTGCATGATTGCTTGTGGGGTTCAAAGTTGTGGGCTGTGCGCTGGTCCACCTGCGCCTGACGTCCAGCGCCGCTCACCGGCGCAAAACACCCAGTGGCGTGCCGCTGGTCGTGCGCTGGTCCACACCAGCGCAGATCGTCCAGTTCTCTGTCGCCGGTCGTGCGCTGGTCTACACCAGCGCAAGGTCACCAGCGCTGATCGCCCAGTGTGGCTCCGCTGGTCTGGCGCCTGTGTGAGCGCATGTCATCCAGCGCCAATGCAAAAATGTGCGTGTGCGCTGGTCTTGCGCCTGTCGTCCAGCGCAAGGCCACCAGCGCACAGAGCAATGTTTGGTGCGTTTTTCAAAACGACCACATTTCACTTATGGCCCCTATATATATAACACTTTGACTTTAGGTCAGCCAAGAGAGTTCATATTCATATTCTATACTTAGAATATTTTTCAAGAGAAGAAAAATACACAAAGAACTCAATTTTAATCACTCAAACACTTTTTCATGATCATCAATCATCATCTAGCATCATCTTGGATCATCTAGATGTCATCTTGCATGGAATCTTCATCATACTTTGCTTGGTAAGTTTTTCACTAATATCTTACATGTTTTGTGTTTCTCTTATCTAGCAATCTCAATTAATTACTTGTTGATTATTTTGTATGCTTTGGATACAATATTGAGATGAGTATGATGTATGTTTGAGAAGTTGTATTGTGCTAGCATATTAGGTTTTGTGCTTCATATTGATTAGCTAAACTAATTGACATGTCATTTAGTTTTGATACCTAGGATTGTTCTTAATTGCATATTAATCATCTTAGATAAGCATATAGGGTTTCCCTTGCTCTATGTTGCATTTTGGATATTTACATATATTCACTTAGGGTTGTATTCTCTTCATAGAGAAAGTAAGTCTTGTGTGTAGCATCCGGGATTAGGTTGCTTAGAACGCAAGCAAATTGGACTAGGTTCACTCATACCGGGATTAGGTAGGTGTGTGATTACTTCCGGGATTAGGTTGTAATCGTTTGCACATTTAGTGGATTCGAGGTTCGAGTGTGGCTTACTTACATAGCCCGTGGTTTTTCCCGTGAGGGTTTCCACGTAAAAACCAAGTGTTGTTTTAATTTCCGCACCATATTACACTTGCTTGTTTATATTATCTTGAGGGCATTTTCGTAATTTTGACTAACACGAAAAATTGGGTAAAAAGCGTAAAATCTATTCACCCCTCCTCTAGATAGCTTTATACACACCGTGCTATAATTTGTTTCACTCTCCATTGAAGTGTAACTAAACCTATAACTAGGGGATGATGTAACCGATTTTGGATAACTCTATGTGAACTATTAGTCTATCTTTTGTTAATCAATTTGTTTTCGTTTTGTTTATTGAATTAATTGCTCTATTCTACTTTCTCTGATTATGTTGTGACCGCAAGTGATTTGAGTTTTGTAGTTTAATTTATCTATGAGATTAGGGTTTAGGTGTGGATGACCGTTCCATTTAAATCTGAATCAAAAGCTTAATAAACAGGAAAATTGATATATGCATGACCGTGCTATGTTAATTTGGCTTAGAGTTTTTGTGTAAAATATGGGTTTTGACAATTGCTCATTACATGACCGTGTGTGAGTAGTAGGAAGAACCCTAGATTATTAATCCGTATTTGTTGCATGACCGTGTGCAAGTATTGGAAAGGATCTTCAAACCTAATTGAATTATCTTGAAAACAAGCCCGTAACTGGATTGAAGTGTTTAACGAGACTGATTGTGAGCATTGAGTGTCTAAGAAAGGTGCATCGATTCCCTAGTATTTCGCTCCATACATTCATTCTTTGATTTGATTTTAATTGATTTAGTTCTTAGTCCAAGAAGTCATAATTTAGGTTAATTTTAGAGTTAAACAATCTTCCAAAGAAAAGCATTATGCAATTTAATTTTCGCATTTAGAGTAATCCTTGCTAGATTATTTGGCTTTGACCGATAGAATCGCCGATCCCAGTGAACGAACTTTCTTAGTAAATTGAACACAAATTTTACTACATCACACTACTGGAAGCAAACGGCGGTTTTATTCGGCGGCCAAGCCGCCGATCATAACCGCCGGTCACCAACAAAGGTGAAAACCAAGGAGAAGCCAAGGGCATTCTCAATAGGCGGTCCTCGCGCTAAACCAAGCACATTCTAGTGCATGCGCGGACGTTTCCGAAAACTATCGGGAAATGAATTACAAGACAACAAGACACAATTACACACAACAAAATATAACAAATAAGTGCAAGTGTGAAATGTGACAAGTGAAGAGAATGCACACATATGCAATGTATGTTAAGTGTGTGTGTGCAACTAATCTCTTTAAAGAAAAGTAAGCATATAGAAATTTACCTTCGGTGCTTATCAAGACGAAGTCTTCAAAGGGCTTGAGCAATAACACCGATACCTAGGCTACCCATACAAAGAACCCCCAACATGTGGTTTGTCCACGAAATGAGCCAATCAACAAATGGGAACCATACAACTATAGTTGACGGTGAAATTTGGATTACCACACGACCAACAATTAAATCAAAACAATCGTCAATTAAGAAAGAAAATCAATGTATGCAAGAGACCAATTTACGTGGAAAACCCTTGAATGGGAAAAAACCACGGCGTTCCCTCATTCTAGCGCCAATTGTTGACGGTGAAATTTGGATTACCACGCGACCAACAATTAAATCAAAACAATCGTCAATTAAGAAAGAAAATCAATGTATGCAAGAGACCAATTTACGTGGAAAACCCTTGAATGGGAAAAAACCACGGCGTCCCGGAGGACAAGAAAATATCACTATGGTTCCTTTATTTTGGTTACACACTCAAATCTCTCGAATTATTGTTTTTCTCTCTTTAGGTTTTCGAACCCCTTCCTCCTGGGATAGATGGTTCTATTTATACATGTTAATTAGGGTTTTTCCCTCGATCCTTGTCGTGTTGGTAGTAGGACTTCCTCTTGGATTTGAATTGGGAGTCTCATGTTGTATTGGATTAGGATTTGTTCTCTCTACCCTTTCCCATGACTCCTGGTTATCGTGAGTCTTCTGGGAGTTTAGGGTCTATTTTCGTGTTTCTACCGAGTCGGTTTGTACCTAATACGCTGATGCGGCGAACATCTCTCTTCCTGGGTATTACCCTTCGGCGACCATGTTTCTGTCTTTGGCGAGTACATATCTAGCTCTGGCGACCACACTTTTGACTTTATTGACTTGACGTTTTACATACTGACTGGTCCACGTTTTCTCCTTTGACCTGGTCGATGAGTGACGGGGCAACCTGTTCTTCGACATTTATTGATTCCTTTGATGACGTGGCTGCTTGGCGAAATTATATATACAACAATGTCTTCTTGATAGTGCATGTTTATAAGTCTAGAGTTAGAGTTCTCAACATTTTGATCATTTTGTTGTTTATCAAGAATAGCATTTTCTAACCCTTGACTTCATTCTCCAACTCCACTATCATAGTCACCATTTTGACTAGAATCACTATGAGAATCCTCACTAGACTCACAACTGGTCACATCAAAAGGTGTCTTAGTGTCATTTAAAAGATTTTCTTTAGGTTCATTAACACTTTTATCATCACACAAATTCAACATGCTAAAGTAATCTATCTTCACATTGATAGACTCCATAATAGTCTTAGTATTCAAGTTGAAAACTCTATAAGCATGACTATTAGTAGCATACCCAAGAAAAAGACCAACATCACTTTTAGTATCAAACATTCCTAAGTGATCTCTTTCATTCAAAATAAAACACTTACTTCCAAAAGTATGAAAGTGACTCACATTGAACTTCTTGCCCTTCCAAAGCTCATATGAGGTTTGTTTTGTGTTGGGCCTTCTAAAGACTCTATTAGAGACATAGCAAGCAGTATTAACCACTTCGGCCCATAGATTCCTAGGGATTTTCTTGCTATTGAGCATGACCTTAGCCATCTCTTGCAAGACACGGTTTTTCCTATCGACAACACTATTTTGTTGAGGTGTTATAGAAGCCGAGAATTCATGAGATATTCCTAAGTCATCACAAAACTCACTAAATTTGGCCTTTTCAAACTCACTCCCATGATCACTCCCAATGCGACATATTTTCTTAATTCCAAGACCTTTTTCATTTTGAATTTGATTACAAAATTTCTTGAAGTAATCAAAATTTTCGGTCTTTTTTCTAAGAAAATAAACCCTAGCAAACCGAGAAAAATCATCAACACATACAAAAATGTATTTCTTGCCATTAATGCTTTCGATTTGGATTGGCCCCATTAGGTCCATGTGTACAAGTTCTAAGGGCTTCTTGGTTGCAATGTTAGTGCTTTTTTTGTGAGACACTTTGGTTTGTTTACCAAGTTGACAAGGTTCACAAACTCCATTAAGCTTCTTACCAAGACTAGGTAAACCTCTAACAATGTTATATTTTTCAAGCAAATTTAAGTCCTTAAAGTTCATGTGGCCTAATCTTTCATACCATAATTCAAGCTTGTTGCAATCTTATGCCATATTACATTTTAGAGGGTCTATCTCAAGACAATAGCAATTGTCAAGAGATCTTTTGACTTTCAAAACAATTTTGTCGTTTTTATCGATTATTGTACACATCCATGTTAAAACTAACTTCTTGAAAAATTTCAGACAAGTGAGTAATACTAATCAAGTTATCTTGTAAACCATCTAGACCATATACATACAAGGTATTTCTAAGCTTAGGCAAACCGGGGATACAAATTGTTCCATTGCCTAGAACTTGCTTTTTGGTGCCATCACCAAAAGTCACCCAACCACCATCCTTCATAACAAGTTTTTTGAAAAATTCCTTGTTACTGGTCATATTCCTAGTACATCCACTATCTAGGTACAATGAATAGGATGAGTTGGCTCTAATTGCATCTTGTGCAACAAGACATTGAGTTGAGTCGTCAGTATGATGCTCATTTGGCTAGGTTCATCAATGGCCTCGCCATTGACCTTTAACGCGTTGAAATGGGACATCATGGTCAAGACATGTTCCCGAATAGATGCATCCTCCTTTATCCGAGCAAACATTGCAGAATGAATAGCTTCGTGCCGCTTTTGCTCAGAGGGCTGCCTGAACATAGCTTGCAATGACTCCATGACTTCAAATGTTGTAGTCATTGATTCGTGCTTTGTAACAAGCACTTCTGTCATACTAGCTAACAGATAAGTTCAGGCCTTCTCATCAGCTGAGACCCATTTCTGGTATGCCTTACGAACATTTCGTGCTGCATTAGCAACAGGCTGTGGAGGACACTCCTCCGTAGGCACAAACTTTAGGTCTTTGGTGACCAAAATTGCAGAAATGTGATGTTTCCGTTTTGTGTAATTTTCTCCGGTTAGTTTGTCATTAGCAAGGATTTGTAATAGTGCATAAGACATTGCTGAAAAAACATAAATAAAGAATTCATTCAACCATACATTTAATTTACATGTCAATGTTTGGCATAAAATTAAATATGATGCATGAACAAGAAAATCCCTAAAAACTGCTTCTACGCCACGACAATCCAACATACCACAACCAAGTGCCATCTTAAGGTAGGTCAAATTCTTGCATGTTAGATCGAGACATTCTCAATCAAATGATAAACCAGAATAACTCTTATTCATCTATCATTCGATCATCGTTTATTTAGTCTGGTTTATAATTAACAAATTTAATTAAAACCTTGTGAGTGTAACCCACCATTTCAAACCTCTTAAACTTAACTTGAGAATTGCCGCGTTAGGGTCGGTCAATCCCAAAATACACTCAGAAATCCTATCTGTTAGGAAGTCAACCTTGGTATTGATTCTTATGGAGACCCTCCTTAGGGAGGACGAAAACAAAGCCATCTCGAGGCCCCACTTGAATCTCACGATGTTGAACTAATGATGGAGACTGTAGGATATAATGTCATATATCCCTCTCCCACTCACTATTTTAGAATTAGGGTTTTCAATTTATGCACCTAGATATTACTAAGATTAAACAACTAATTTCAATCTAAATTTCTAGGGCATATATAACAAATTATTAGAATCTTATTCTAATAACAAATAAACTAATTCGATTTTTAACTAATTAAAAATCTAGTTCATTATTCAAATTCTAATCTATGTAAACAATTTTACTAAGACTAGAATTATTTAATGCGATTTACCAAGTTTTAACTATTAAAACTAATCACATTATTAGGTCCAAATATATTAGGGCTTTAATCTAATTAAACCTAATATTAAGTGAAGGACCTAACTAATCTAACTAATTAAACAATTTAATTAATAGACTAGTTATTAATGAGAATTACCAAGTTTTTTACTCTAAAAACTAATCTCATTATTTAATACCCAATAATGTGAATAATTTTTAATCAAATTATAAAAAATAAAAAAAAACACATAATTTTTAATGGCTATTACGCATGCATGATATATCAAAATATATATTTATGCACCTAATCTAAATGTCATGTATATGCATGGTAATGCTTTAATCATCTCTATAATAAAAGTATACATGAGTTGACCGAGTACAATGAGTTATTTAACTTTATAAATAAAAAATAAAATAAAATAAGATCTAATTACATAAGATATCCGAGGCATTCCTTGGTCTTCATGTAATTCCAATATTCTTCAAGTCTTTGGGGTCTTTTTGTTTTGGGCTTTTAACTAAGTCCAACTTGATTAAATAATTTTTTTATTTATTTTTTTATTTTTTTATGTTGTGACCCAACTCATGAATCAAACCTAAAGCCCAAGTGTTACTCTAACACTTATTGAAGGCCCAAGGTATATAAAAAAAAAAATTGAAAAAGAATAATAATAATCAGCCCAAATTCAGCCCAAGGCATAGGCTGCTCGTAACAACACACGCGACAATCACGCGGTAGCCTTCTTCGTGCGCCTCCGCACGTTTCACACATGTGCACGTTTCCGATTTCGTTCTTTTGCCTTCCTTCTTCTTCGTCCAATTTCTTCATACATATTTTACAATAAAATATATGGCAGACAAAATACAACAAAGAAACTACAGCATTGTTGTATGTGTATATTAGACAATAAGACACGTCATCAAAGGAATCAGAAAGCACGGAGATAAACGTTGCCACGTCACCATTTGACCGAGTCAAAGAGAGAACATGGACCAGTCAACATATAATCAAGCCACGTTGTTCAGATTAGAGAAAGTTAAAGATGTACTCGCCAAAGCTTGAAACATGGTCGCCAAAGGAAATTAACTAAAAAGGGATAGCGGTGTTCGCCATACAAACCTACCCAGCTAAACACGGACAAAATCCCCGATCCAGCAGATTCCTTGCAATCCTAGGGGAAGGATTTAAAAGACATTACACCTTAAGGAGAAGAATAAACCGACCTCGACCAATAGAAGTCCGAATAGGAAGCAAATCCTAATCCGTGACAACCTTAGATTCGCAACATAACTCAAAAAGGAAGTCCCACTACCAGCACGGAGAGACTGAAACCCTAGTTATCATGTATAAATAGAACCACCTATTCCACGGAAAAGGGGTTCGAAAATCTAGAGAGAGAAGAGCAATTATTCGAGAGACTTGAGTGTGTAATCAAACAGCAAATCATAGTATTATCTTTCTGCCTTCTGGGGCGCCGTGGTTTTTTCCCATTCAAGGGTATTTCCACGTAAAACCTGTCTCTTGCATGCATTGTTTTCCTTATTATTCACTATTCACTTTGATATAATTGTTGGCCACGTAATAATCCAAATTTCACTGTCAACAATTGGCACTAGAAGGAGGGGGTATTGAACAGAAACTTTGGAGAACCCTTACGAACAGACAAAAACATGAGCAACGATAGCGACAAAGATGGTAACTCCAGCGGAGATCAGATTGTTGAAGCGATCGCACCGACAGGAGACAGAGCAGCGATGGTTGGGGAGCAATCGGCAGCGACGCCGGGAATTAGGTCAGCTGACCTAAGGACTTTACAACACTTCCAAACCGCATTGATGAACTTAGTTAGCGAAGCTAACAAAATAGGACTTTCGCTTCCCAAAGGCCTAGGAGCCTCTTCTCCATATGAGTTAACCACGCTTGGAAATCAACCATCAGGAAGACTGCGGTCGGAAGTTCACATTGCAACCCCCGATACTCAAACAAGACCATCCATGGAAGAGACACCCCAGGATCATCCTAAGAGTTTTGAAGGAAGAAAGCAAAGGAAGGGCAAAGGCGTACTAAACGAGAAATCTTTGGAGGGGCGAGACCACGGGCGAACTCATGGGATAAATTCCAACGACACATACCAAAGGAGCCGGCGGAGACATCGTTCCATCTCGTCTGAAGACAAGAGCCCTCGACCGAGAAGGGAATTACGATCAAAAAGAGCACGGAGAAGAAGATCTGAGAGCATAGATGATCAAAGAACTAGTATGATCCTGGATGATAAAGAAGTCGACAGAAGAATGACAATCAAGAGCCGACTTGATCCAACAGGAGAACCAACTGGTCAATGAGATGCCACCTTGCAAGAACTATCCAGGAAAGTCTCGGCAATGGCACGGAGATATGACCACAATATGTCTTCAGATGATGAGTCAGACAGCCCGTTCATTGACCATATTGCTCGCACCCAATTTCCAGACAAATTCAGAATGCCAACCATTGAGCAATATAACGAAAACAAAGACCCAAAAGAGCATGTCCGTCGATTCCGCAACGTCATGGCCTAATATTCATCCAACGACGGACTGCTATGCTTAACATTCCCACAAACATTCGGTGACCTTGCTTCCAGGTGTTTCGGATGACTTCCGCCCAAGAGTATTAACAGTTTTTTAAGCCTCAGCAAAGCGTTCATAAGACAATTCATGGGTAGTACGCAAAGAAGAAAATCACTCGCCCACATGTCGAATCTGAAGCAAGAACGTAATGAGTCAATCAAAAAATACCTAGCAAGATTCGGAAAGGAGGTCGCTCATATTGAAGATGCCAGTGATGTAGCCGTGATCGCCGCTTTCACCAATGGGTTGCAAAGCGGTCGATTGTCATTCGACCTGCGAAGAGATCGGCCAAAAACTTAAGAAGAGATGATGGATATAGCTGTCGACTATGCACTGGCAGAAGAAAAGGAAGTAGCACAAGGGGGTAGCTACGTACATGGTCACAAGCCCGACTTAAAATCAGAGCACAAGGATGACAAGAAAACGCAATCGCGTGATCGCCAGAAGGATGAAAAAAGTCAAAAATGCCAATCCAGGGAAAGCAGAGGAAACAACCAAACCAGTAGGTTCCGGGGAAGGTACAGCCACTACACTCCTCTAACAAGCAATTAAGAGGAAATACTCTCTGTGGTAGAAGACAAGGGACTCGCCAAGTATCATCGACAACAGTCAGCTAATGCTCAAATGGACACAACAAAATACTGCCGATTCCACAAGGATCACGGACATGACACCTCTAAATGCTTCCAATTGCGTGATCATATTGAGAGCCTAATCAGAGATGGGCACCTTGTAAGGATTCCCATTATTGATTGGCTTATTTCGTGGTCAAACCACATGTTGGGGTTTGGTTGTAAGGGTAGTCTAGGTGTTTGTTGAAGATCAAGACCCTTTCCAAGACCTCAAGAGGACAAGCACCAAAGGTATATATCTAGTGCTTACATTGGCTTGAAGAGATATAGTTGCACACACACACAACATGCATAACTCTTATTCTTGTATGGTGTGTTTATATTTTGTGTGCATTGTGCTTTATTGATTTATTCAATATCTCTTCTTGCATGTTGAATTGATTGCATCTTGTTATATGATAATGCCATGACATGTTAGGCATTAGGATGCATTCAATACCCACACTTGCACTTCATGTATGTTAGCTTTTAGTGTGGTGTAATTCGTTTCCCTAAGGATGTTCGGAAACGTCCGCGCGTGCACGGTAATGTGCTTTGATTTGCGCGATGATCGCCGGTGGAGATGCCTTTGGCTTCTCCTTGGTTTCACCATTTTTGGTGAATCGGCGGTTACGTTCGGCGGCCTTGCCGCCGTTCGAAACCGCCGAATGAGACCTGATTGAAATATATCTCTCGGGTCCAAAACGGCGGTTGGGATCGGCGGTTTCCAAACCGCCGAATGAAGTCGCCGAAGTTCCCCTGTTCCACACGGGAGCCATTCGGCGGTTCATTTCGGCGGCCTGGCCGCCGAATTAAACCGCCGATCGGTGCGTTTCAAGGGCAAAATTGTATTTTCACCTGCCCTGTTTTTGGTCTCTATAAATACATCCTTATCTCTGGTTCAGAACACAAGTCTTTGATTATAAGAACCCTAGAGAGATATTTAGAGAGACTTGAGAGAGAAAGCTTAAAGATCATATCTTTATCTCTCTAAACCCATCCCCACATGCATAAATCTTCATCTAAGCATCATCTAGGATCATCTAGCATATGCTAATGCATGGGACTTCTTCAACACACATGGTATGATTTGTTGAACACTTTTATCTTACATAATTAGTGTTTCTACTTATCAATTTTATCTCATATTTTACTTATATGTGTTTAGATTAATTTCTACATATAAGATTGAGATTATGTGTTGATTGGGTTTTTATTTATTAGCTAGGTTTTAATGTTCATATGCCATCTAGCTAATTGATCTCATTTATTGATTGAGATTATTTTTCATAGCTTATTTGATTAGGTCATTATTGCCTAATAGCTATGCCATGAACATTCTTGTGTGATGTATTGATAACTAGGTTGATAGATTGTTTTTTTAATCAACTAGTTAATCCTTTGAATGTTTGTGGGTTTTATATGATAGCTTTGTATCTAGGAGTGGTGATCCTTTACTTAGCTAAAGTTATATGCCATGTCATATAGCTAATATGTGATATCTAGGATTGATTATATTGTCATCTTATAATCCTAGGTAAGCATTTAGAGTACCCTAGCTCTTATTGCATTAATTGAATATTCATACATATTCACATAGGGTTGTGCATCTCTTTTGAGAGATTGAAGTCTTGGGGCTAAGGTTGCTTAGGCCTCAAGCAAATTGGACTAGAGCCGCTATAAAAGGCCCGCGTGGTAGATTAGAGGGTGCTCACGCCAAGAGTAGTGTATCAGGGGATATCACTAGGGATTGAACCAAGAGTGGCGATTGGTAGTGTCCATAGCCTGAGGTTATCTAGGGTGAGGGTCCGAGAATCACTTGAGGGTGTAACCGTCTTTTCATATAGTGGATTTCGAGGTCCGAGTGTGGCGCACTTAACAGCCCGTGGTTTTTCCCAGTGGTTGGGTTTTCCACGTATACATCAAGTGTCATTTACTATTTCCGCATCTTATTACACTTGTATGTTTTGTTGACTAGTAGGGGCATTTTCGTAAAATTGACTTGCATGCGAAAATTGGGTAATATTTGTTAAAATCTATTCACCCCCCCTCTAGCTTTATATTGATAAACACGCCTCGAGGATTTTAATGAACTTTCACACCTTAAAGACTTCACTCTGAAAGGAGATAAACACAGTGGTTGACAAGATAGTCGTCAAGGGAGTGGGCAAGAAAGAAAAAGCACAAGGAGAAGCAGTCCCAATGTTGCAATAAATACTATTTTTGGTGGACCTCATACCGGTAGAAGCAACAGAGAGAGGATGTCAGAAGTCCAGAAAGTAATGTACGAGGGCAGAGATATGGAGATAAATTCTGTGCAGAGGAACTCTAAGAAAGGAAGAGAAGGACATGACCCCATAACATTCACAGTAGAAGATTCAAAAGGAATTGACGCAAAACCCAACGATCAATCGTAGTGGGAGTTCAAATAGCCCATAGGGATGTCCTCCGAGTAATGATAGACAACGGGAGCTCAGCTGATATTTAGAGTGCCAGAGTATACAATGAGCTGCGACTGGACAGGAAAGATCTGGAACCTTTCCATGTACCACTGAAGGGTTTCGGGGACGCAGAAGTGAGATCATTGGGGACCGTGAAACTACCAGTGAGGTTTGGATAGCGCCATGCCGGTGAACTATCTTACTGGATTTTGTTGTCGTCGACATTTACAATTGGCCGTATAATACTCTACTCAGCCGACCATTCCTCAACAAAGCCCGAGCAGTCACATTAACCCATGCATTAAAGGTAAAATTTCCAACTGAGTTTGGAGTTAGAGAATTAAAGGGATCACAGGAGATGGCTCGCTGAGCCAACCTATCAATTTTTAAAGACAAAACGGGGGTGGAAACATTAGGCATATTCGAAGTAAACGAGGAAGTACAAGAAGAAAATTCGGGAACCTTTCAATTGGATCCAAGGGATAAAGCCGATAGAGAAAAAGAAGAGCCCACCGAATCCATCGTTCTAGACGAAAGGGAACCTGATAAGACAGTTAAGATTGGAGCAAGACTGGCCGAACAAGTCAAGATGGATGTATCGAACTTGCTGAAGGAGTACAAAGAAATTTTTGCATGGAGCTACGAAGACATGCCAAGAATCAGTAGAAGTGTGATCTCACACAACCTAGCCATAGATGAGAAAAGCAAACCGGTGGTGCAGAAAAGGAGAAGCTTTAACCTGGAAAGAAGCGCCGCAATAAAAGAAGAAGCATCTAAGTTGCTCGCCGCATGATCAATCAGAGAGGTTAAATATCCGGAATGGGTGGCGAACGTAGTCCTTGTTAAAAAGAAGAACAATCAGTGGAGGATGTGTGTAGACTTCACCGATCTGAACAAGGCTTGCCCCAAGGACGGCTTCCCACTGCCAAGAATCGACCAGTTGGTTGATGCAACAGCTGGACACAAAATGTTAAGCTTCATGGATGCATACTCAGGATATAACCAAATTAAAATGCACAAGCCAGACGAAGAGAAAACAGCATTCACCACGGACTAAAGGTTATATTGCTATACAATCATGCCATTCAGCTTGAAAAACTCTGGAGCAACTCATCAGCGCCTGGTCAATAGAATGTTCACCAGACAAATAGGGAGGAACATGGAGGTATACGTCGATGATATGCTAACAAAGAGCATCACAGCTGACAAGCATGTAGATGACCTGAGAAAGACTTTCGACGTATTAACTAGGTATGGAATGAAGCTGAACCCTGTAAAATGTGTATTCGGTGTGCCGTTTGGTAAATTCCTCGGATATCAGGTGCATCAGAGAGGAATAGAGGCAAACCCTGACAAGATCCAAGCACTGGCTAGAATGGTTTCCCCAAAGACCCTTAAAGGACGTCCAAAAGCTTATAGGGTGTTTGGCATCATTGAATAGGTTCATAGCAAAATCGACAGACCGGTGTTTACCATTCTTTAAAGCTCTCAAAAAAGGTAAAGGAATCGAGTGGAGTGAAGATTGTGAAAAGGCCTTTCAAGCCTTAAAAGAATACCTCGGGCAAGCACCACTGCTATCAAAACCGATAGATAGAGAAACATTATACATATACCTATCTGTCTTCGAAGCAGCTACAAGTTCTGTATTAGTGAGATAGGAAGAGGGGGTCCAAAAACCGGTGTACTATACAAGCAAAGCACTGCTACCAGCTGAGACAAGATACTCGCCAACTGAGAAGATGGCGCTCGCCCTAATGACAACGGCGAGGAAATTAAGGCCATACTTATTTTATGAGTATACACTAACTGCCCATTAAAACTGATCTTGCAGAAACTTGAAGTATCCGGTAGACTAACGAAGTGGGAGATCGAACTGAGTGAGTTTGATATAGAATATCTACCAAGGACAGCAATCAAGGGCTAAGCGGTGGCAGACTTCGTGGCAGAGCTCACCGAACCAAACATGGAAGTGGCAAGGATGATGGTGGAACAAGCAAAGAAAAAATTCAGATGGTAACTCCGTGTCGACGGATCGTCAAACACGCATGGCAACGGGGCAGAACTCAGGAGTAGTGGTGTTAACCTTGGAAGGAGATTCAGTTGAATGTGCCCTGCATTTTGACTTCAAAGCTACTAACAACTAAGCCAAATATGAAGCACTTATAGCAGGATTAAGAGTTTGCACAGCTTTAGGAGCCGATGAGGTAGAAATTTTTTGCGACTCTCAAGTCATCGTCAATCAAGTGCTAGATGAGTACCAGGCGAGAGACGAAAGCATGATTGCTTACCTGAAGTTAGCAAAAGAACTGCTAGGAAGATTCAAAGAGTACAAAATCGTTTAGGTCCCCAGAGAAAAAAACAAGCAGGCTGACGCCTTGGCTAAATTGGCATCCGCCACAATTAACATCTGGCCCAGAACCATCCTCATGGTCCACCTACTACAGCCAAGCATAATCTAGCAAATAGAAGTCGGGGCAATCTTCGGCAAGACAGACAGTTGGATGACACCAATCAAAGAATACCTTGTCAATGACGTCCTCCCAAGTGATCCACTGGAGGCAAAACGACTAAAGTACAGAGCTATAAGATATTCAGTCCTCAATGGAGAACTGTACAAGAGGGGCTATTCAAGAGTATTACAGAGATGTGTCGGACCTAAAGAAGCAGAAGGAATCCTGAAGAGCATACACAGTGGAAATTGTGGAAACCATGCTGGGGGTATTAGTTTAGCCCACAAAATGTTGAGACAAGGTTTCTACTGGCCAACGTTGTTCGCCGATGCAAAGAGGGTAGCAGCAAGGTGTGAGGCATGTCAAAAAATTGCAAACAACATTCGCCAACCACCTGAACGCTTGTAAAGCATTACATCTCCTCGGCCATTCGCCATATGGGGAATTGACTTGATCGGCCCAATGCCAACAGCACCCGGAGGAGCGAAACATGCTATTGTAGCTGTAGATTACTTTACAAAGTGGGTAGAAGCCGAATCATTGGTACATATAACAGAAGCAAATACTACCAGTTTTGTGAAGAAAAATATCCTGTACAGATTCGGGATACCAAACACAATTATCACTGACAATGGAACCTAGTTCGACAGCAATAAATTCAGAGAGCTGTGTGACAAGTACAGGATCAACAACTACTATGCCTCCCCAGTGCATCCATAAACAAATGGTCAAACTAAAGCAGTAAACAAGATCATAAAGCACAACCTGAAAGCCAAGTTGGCCGCGAAGAAGGGAAGTTGGGCAGAAAAGTTACCGCAGGTACTATGGGCATATCGAACAACAGAAAGAACCTCAGCAGGTGAGACCCTATACTCTATGGCTTTCAGTGCTGAAGCTGTCATCCCCGTGGAAACATCATTCTCCTCACCAACTCTTCCAACCATAACTCAACATTGATATGCTAAAGTGCGGTTTGGACGAGTTAGATGAAAGAAGGGAACGCGCTCAAATAAGGAACACCGCCTATCAATAAAGGGTAGCCAGGTACTATAACTCATATGTACGTGAAAGGAGGTTCACGCTTGGCGATTTAGTGCTGAAAAGAGTGGCCCCGAGAACCAAAGACAAAGCTGCAGGGTCACTCGTAGATAAATGGGAAGGGCCTTACCATATTACAGGCATAGCTGGTCATGGAGCATATCCCATAGCCCGCAAAGGCTTTGGCGAACTACCCAGACCATGCAATGCACAGTACCTGAAGATATATTACCCTTGACTCCTTCACCTCCCATAGGTTTTATTACCATGTTTTCTTTTTCAAGCATTTTTTCTTTTTTAGCATTCTTTCTTTTTCTTTTTATTGTCAAAGATGGCAGGAAATATTCAATAAAGAGTAATTTATTACTACAAATTCACATTCTCACAAGCTGACAAAGTAACCAGCTATTGCCGTGCTCGCCACCACATAAGACAATCATTTGATTTATTTGCCATTGCGAGGAGACAAATTTAAAACTCTCAGCAACACTAAAGGCGAGTGGGATGATCCCAAGTCAAAACAAACTAAAGACAAATATGTCACCATAGCCTGAGTAACGCGTTATAGAAACTGACTGGTGCTCGCCACCATCGGTCAAACATGACCTTAGAAAATACATATAAAGCGACCAACCAAAAGTGTACGAAGATCTGTTCTAAGAAAAACGCTGGGGTCGAATGAGCTAATAAACAAAAAAAAAACAAAAAAAGAGCGAAAACGGGAGACGTCCCAATAGTATGCTCGAAGAAACTTGGTGTATGGTTGGATACGTCTTGACATACACTAGGCACACCAGAAACTCAGCAATGGTAGCTGAATGATAAAAAGTGTTTGCTGAAAAGACAATTCAGCAACACGATAAAATTTGGTGTACGATCGGGCATGTCTAGACGAGCATCAAATTAAATCAAAAATCCAGTACAAGTAAAACCAAAGGTAAACTTTATAAATTATATAAACATTGTTTACAGGTAAACACAAAAACAAAATATACATCTCAACTGGCCGCTGGGGGTCCTTCACTGTCTTCCTCATCTTCAACCTCATCCTCAGAAGGCCAAGCTATTTCCTCATCTCTTTCTGGCATAAAAGGTCCATAGTCCCGACCAGAGACATGGCCTAAGTCAGGCTCATCACCAGAACTAGTTAGACTACCCTTCTTACCAGAATAGTAAGTGTTGAACGCACGCTTAGTAGGGACTTCCAAGTGCATCGGATGAGGCTTAGTCCTTGTGTAGCGACAATGAGCTTTCCATCGCTTGATTTGCTCTTTGACGGAATCTACCACCGTATCCATATGCCGCTTAAGGGATTTGTCGAAGTGATTTAAGGCCTTCTCATTCGAGTGATCCTTCATTACAAAGAACTTCCTCGATTGCCTCATGCCACGTTCGAATTCGCGTAAGAGAAACACATCATAGACGAGAGACCTCTTAAACCGATCCACTGCCTGGGCTTCTAGCTTAGCCTTCAAATCCCTAAAGATGGCATCCTTAGAGGACAACTGATTTTATAGATCCTACGATTCACGCTCAGCCTTCTCTCTGGCCTCTTCAACCAACCTCTCAGCCTCAAAGGGTGCGGTGAGCAAATCCTGACTCGTAGATAGTTGCTGTTTCAGTGAACGGACCTCCTCTTCAGCAGCAGACAACATTTCCTTAACAACCAACTGTGTTGACAGGAACCCATCAGTTGACTCCCTTAATTGGGCAAGTTGCTGAATGTAAGATTCCTCAGCAGAGAGCTTTTCAGCCGCCAAAACATAGGCTTGTTCTCACGGGTATTTATTTTCCTTTGAAACTGTATTCCCACGCCTGTAGTTATCCGCCATCTCAGACATCATCTGAAAAGAAGACATGTAAATCAGGAAATACGGATAAACAAAGATATAACGATTGTACCGTAAAAGACTTACCAAAGAATGACAGTTGAAAAAGAATTCCATCTTCTTATTGCATGACTTGTCCTGCACATGCTCCCAACCTTCACCAATATAGACGTTATGGTTGAGCAAATGTGAGCAAATTTCTGTAGCTGAGAAGTCTGAAAGAGAAACATAACCGGATCCTTCACCAGCCTCAGCTGAGCCCGCAGGAGGAGCCTCGCAGGCAACACCCGAACCTGAAGCAGACGCAGGCACCCCCATTTGTGTTGATGGCCCTTATTGACTAGCCGGCCCTGGCCGACCAGCGGGAGAAGTATTCGGCTCATCTGCAGCCACCAGAGGAAGAGCTGGTCTGGGTGAGGCAGAAGCAGGAACATTTGGCTCATCAGCCCTTTCATTAAGCGGAGGCACCGCAGTAGTTACTTCTTCAATGGGAACCTCAGGTATAATTGTTTGGGCCGGAGTGACCTCGGCGAGTACAGCTTCACCAGCACCCTCATCGTCTGATGAAACCACATACTGGACAACCCCTGATGCCCGTTTAGGGGGTCGAGCAGCATGATCGGGGGTACTCTCTCGGCCGGACGCTTTCCCCTGCCAGTTCTGGGATTCAAGTTACTTGCAAGATCGGGGTGGGTGGGTGGGTGGGTGGGGCGTGGGGGGTCTCGGGGACATTCGCATCAAAAACAAGAATGTCATCACTTACCCCTGAAGCACCCACTTTCTCTTTGCCTTTACGACTAAGGGTACTTGCAACAACCTCCCGATGCACGGGTAGCTCACCTGATTCGACACCTTCCCTAGGACCATCACCAACATCTTCGCCATCTGAATGGTCACCACCATCTGGACTGGCGATCCCTTCCTTGGCCAAACCAGCGGCATGCCTTTTGCTGGCAGCTTCAGAATTCTTCTCTTTCCGGGCTTGCAAATCGCAAATTGTATCAAAATCACACACTGCGAAGAACAACCAAAGATTACTAATGGAATAAGCAAAACAGTAATGTCAAAATAAAAAAGCATGGGTAACTTACAGCGAGGAAGTCTAGCAGGTAAGCACGAAAAAATCCGCTGAGCAATCATCTTCTTCTCATCCAAGAGAAATGATCGATCTCTTTCAGCCAACGGGAGGATAGCCACTGTAGCAAGATGAGAGATCTCGTCATCCAACAGAACAGGGACTGTCTTTAACAGGATTCTGGAGAAGTAAAGTGTTTAGGAACTCTCCTCGTTGAAAGGTTACGGCGAGCACTAGCGGGCACATCTCTGCCCTATGCACCACTAACGAAGAACCAACTATTCTTCCACCTCTTGTTTGAGGTAGGGAAACCCCAAATAAAGCCTTTTTTTTTCTCATCACTAGAAACCTCTGTTAGGATTATGCTCAATAGCAAGAGTGTAATGTTGTAATTAACAATATTTTTCATATTAATAAAGTGATTTCTGGTTTAACAAATCGTATAGCATTTATAGTTTAATATTATAATTGTCAAAGTAAATAATCATAAGGTCTAAAGACTATGAGAAAAGAAGAATTGTTCGTACATCTGGATATGTATGTGGTAGACACAATTCTTTAGTTAGTCTTGAATAATGTTCACAACTTAAGTTAAAGGTTGGGCACCTTTATCTTGTTAAAGTTGTAGAATTCTTTTGCTAGCATTTGAGTGGGATCAAATGAGATATGATGAGTCTAAAATCATCGGAGTGTCTTCGAGCAAAAGGATCTAGTGCACTGGGTGCATTGAACTGGATCACAATGAAAAGCTTTATCTAGAACCGTCAATAGATAATAGTCTTTTCATTATCAGGACAATCAGAGAGTCTATCTTAATCCTGAGATAAATGATGGACTTATGGTTGCAAATGATATCATTTGAGTTATCAATGAGTACGATTATAACGCATAGTCTATCCTCGATAGTTTGGTGATATTCATTTGTTAATCGATAGAGGACTTCATTTATAGATATGGACATCGTGGCTCCATTTATTAAATGAGAGTATAATATCATCATATGGATGTTTTGAGGTAATTGGATATTAAATCTCAACGTTGAGTTTTCGATAGTGTCTATTGAAAACATGGCTTCTGGACAAGTCAAAATATCCAAGTTCAAAACGGGTGGTCATATGAGTAAATATGGTAACTTGGAGAGTTATAGGCGGTCTATGAACTTTTGGCGATTACTGATATTAATCACGAGGATACACTATCTCCAACATGATTGTCTAGGGTATGAATGAGGAACATCTTCCTTTTCTATCTTTATTTAAGAGTTCAATTTTAGCTCTTTAGTGGAATGAGTTAAAATTAATGGATCGGACCTAAGTGAATCATTTGTTGATTGTGATTAGGTTATGTCTATTGAAGCTTAAATTTAGATGGCCCGCCAAGATCCCCAATCCACACGGACTTGCATGGATCACTTGATATATTCTACCGGACCAATTTAAGGGTCCATCTAGAATTGCATTTAATATATTAAGAATATAATTTGCACAATATTTAAGTAATGGGTTGCTCAATTATATTAATATATTAATAAAAGACATGTGGGCTTGTTTCTTTTAGTAAGAATGGTTTTGGTTCACATGTGGGTTTTTTATTTAAAGTCCAATGGATTAAATGAAATAAGAAAATAATATTAGGCCTAATTTTATTCAAGTGGGGCGGCAAGGTTAATATTTTAACCTAAGATATTATTTTGTTTTCATTGTTTTAATTAAATAAGAATTAATTAATTAATTAATTAATTGTTTAATTAAGAAACAAATCTTTTCTGATTAGGAAATATGATTCCTAGTCTTATACTATTGTTGGTAGTATACTAAAAGTAAAAGACTTATTTGGTAAGAAAATAAATAATTAATTTTATTTATTTAATCAAATAAGAAGTCTTTTATTTTAGTCAATAAAAAGAATAAAATATCTATGAGTTGTGTAAGGATTCCCGATTTGTTGATTGGCTTATTTCGTAGACAAACCACATGTTGGGGATTGTATGTAAGGGTAGCTTTAGTGATAGATATTCAAGCTCAAGACCCTCTCATTTCCTCAAGGTTGACAAGCACCAAAGGTAAAATTCTATGTGCTTAATTTGCTTTGAAGAGATTAGAAGCACACACACACTCACATCTCATGCTTAATTCATTTTCTTGTATGTTGTGTATGTGTTGTTGTTATGTGCTCATTAATGTTCATTAACATCTCTTCTTGCATGTTAGTTTGATTGCTTATTGCATTGTCCATTGCCTTGTCATGCATAGCATTGGAATTCTTGCATTGCAAATGGCGCTATTCAAAGCGCTCTACAAAGCGCTGTTGTGAACAGCGCCCCTATGACCTGATGCAAAAATGGTCATTTAAATGCATCAGGTCTGATGCATTTTGGATGGGCACTGTACGAGCGCTGTACAGAAGCGCTGTTCGTACAGCGCCCCTCTGTTTTCCCGAGAGAACAGAGTTGGGGCGCTGTACAAGAGGCGCTCTACGTACAGCGCCCAAGGCAAAAATAGGTGTAACTTATTCAAAACGACCACACTTTGGTTTGACACCCTATATATATGCCTCTTTGACTTTAGGTCAATCAAGTGAGTTGATTATCAGATTTCATACTTAGAATATTTTTCAAGAAAAGAAAGATACAAAAGAACTCACCTTTAACCACTCAAATCAAATCCCTTGTGCATCAAATTTCATATTGCATCTTCTATGTCTAGATAGAAAGCATCCATGATTGGGTTTGCATCATCACAACTTGCTTGGTAAGATTTTGATTAAGTTCATCTTATTTGAGTATTTTTATTATCAAGATATTCTCTTTAATTTACTTGTATGTTTTGATCATATGATAAATACAAGATTAGAGAATTAATTGTGATGAATTGATTAAGTGTTGTTTGTGATAGCTAATTAGGTTTTTAATTAATCTTGATTAGCTAAGCTATTTGACATATCATTTAGCAATTGATATCTAGGGTTGATTTAAATTGATTATCTCATCATCCTAGATAAGCATCTAAGGTTCCCTAGCCTTGTTTGTTAATTGAATATTCATAAATATTCACATAGGTTGCATAATCTCTTCTTAGAGAATTAAGTCTTGAGGCTAAGGTTGCTTAGGCCTCAAGCAAATTGGAATAGGGTTGCTAATATAGGTCCGCTGGGTAGAAGTGAGGGGTTACAGACCGGAGTGTTAGACGAGGTCTACATAGGTTGTAAACTTCATTTCAATTAGTGATTTCGAGTTCCGAGTGTGGCGCACTAAACTGCCCGTGGTTTTTCCCAGTGGTTGGTGAAAGTAATTAAAAACTCGAGGTGTGTTTTATATATAAAGCTAGAGGGGGGTGAATAGATTTTAACTATTATTACCCAATTTTCGCATACAAGTCAATTTTACGAAAATGCCCCTACTAGTCAAAAATACATACAAGTGTAATATAGTGCGGAATTTAAATAACACTTGATGTATACGTGGAAACCCAACCACTGGGAAAAACCACGGGCTATATAGTGCGCCACACTCGGAACTCGAAATCACTAATTGAAATGAAGTTTACAACCTATGTAGACCTCGTCTAACACTCCGGTCTGTAACCCCTCACTTCTACCCAGCGGGCCTTTATTAGCAACCCTATTCCAATTTGCTTGAGGCCTAAGCACTCTTAGCCTCAAGACTTACTTCTCAATGAAGAGAAACAACCTATGTGAATATATATGAATATTCAAATAACAAACAAGGCTAGGTAACCTTAGATGCTTATCTAGGATGATGATATAATCAATTTAATCAACCCTAGATATCAATTGCTAAATGACATGTCAAATAGCTTAGCTAATCAAGATTAAGCAAAAACCTAATTAGCTATCACAATCAACACTCAATCATTTTCATCACAAATAATCTCTAACTTGTATCTAGCATATAATCAAAAGCATACAAGTAATTAAAGAGATGTATTAATATGAAAAACACTAAAGTAATATGAAATTAGTGAAGAACATACCAAATAAGATGTGATGATTCAAAACCATGAATGGATCAATTCTATGAAGGCATAGAAGATCAAATATGAAATTTGATGCAAAAGGGATTTGATTTGAGTGTTTAAAGTTGAGTTCTTGATTTGATTTTTTCTCAAAAATCTCTCTTGAATGTTTAGGGTTCTAATTTCTCAAGAAGCTTGATCAGAGATTGAGAAAATAAGATATTTATAGACATCAAGAATTGGGCATGTGAAAAGACAATTTTGCCCTTAAAACGCACCGTTCGGCGGTTTCAATCGGCGGCCAGGCCGTCGATCACGACCGTCGAATTGAGCTCGTGAAGAACAGAGCATCAATGGCGGTTTCATTTGGCGGTTTCGTGACCGCCAATCCAACCGTCGAATTAGACCGAGAGATAAAAATCAATCAGGTATGAACGGCGGTTTCGAACGGCAGTCGTGACCGCCGATCTTGACCGCATAGTTGCATCAGACCAATCTGGACTGAAACGGCGGTTTCATTCGGCGGCCAGGCCGCCGATCATAACCACCGATCACCAACAATGGTGAAAACCAAGGAGAAGCCAAGGGCATTCTCCATAGGCGGTCTTCGCGCGAAACCAAGCACTCATTAGTGCAAGCGCGGACATTTCCGACCAATGTCGGGAAACGAATTATAAAGCACATATACACACAACAAGATATATCAACCAAAGTGCTAGTGTGTAAAGTGACATGTGAAGAGATGCACATAAAAATAAGCAAATATGCAATCATAGCAAGAATGCTAAGTGTGTGTGTGCTACTAATTCTCTTCAAAGGAAAACCAAGCACAAGAGATTATACCTTTGGCGTGCTTGTGTCTTGAGGTCATGGAAGGGCATTTGATCTTCAACATTAAACACTTAGACTACCCTTACATTCAAAACCCCAACATGTGGTTTGACCACGAAATAAGCCAATCAACAAAACGGGAATCCTTACAGTTGGGTTTCCACGTATACATCAAGTGTTATTTAAATTCCGCACTATATTACACTTGTATGTATTTTTAACTAGTAGGGGCATTTTTGTAAAATTGACTTGCATGCAAAAATTGGGTAATAATCGTTAAAATCTATTCACCCCCCCCCCCCCCCCCCCCCCCTCTAGCTTTATATAGAACACGCCTCTAATTTGTTTCAAGTTGGATTAGGGTTTGAAGTCTATTCTTTTATGGAAATTAGGGTGCAACACAAACTCCTTTTAGGAGTGTGATTTGCGGCAACCCTAGGAGAAAAAGAGAGCAAGATTTCGGCAACCCTAATAGGAAAAGAGAAGAAAATTTAGGCCACCTATATATACATATGTATAGAATTCGGCCACCCGATGCTTTGTGCTTGAGAGACAATTTTTCTTCTTCTTCTTAATTCATAGAGAGCATTAATTTTATTCTACTAAAACATAAAAGAGTGAATAAATTATTCTTTGATGGTACACTATTTGCTTGTTCATCAATAAGCTTGTGTGTACAACATCGATTTAGGTTCACACGAGTTTCGATCATTAGATTGAGAACTCAAAAGTGACCGGAATAATTTTAGTCTTATTTTGATTGTTTTTGTGACTAACAAAGAAAAGAAAAGTTTATTTGTCCATTCACAGGTTTGCAATTCAAAGAAAAGGGAGACCACGCTCCTAGGTGATCCACGTTCGTGCTAGGATTGAAGATCTTGCGGATTACCATCGACGTAAGTCAATCGGATCACGCGACAAAAGGTATTATTCTTTGTTAGATAATATATATGTTTAATTGATTAAAGGGTTTAAGGTTCATCAAAGGAAAAATTTTAAAACATACTAAATCTATTTTTAGTCTCGCTTCCGCTGCGTGTACTACGGTATTTTTCCCTACAACCTCTACCTGCCCAGGGTTCACTACGCCTTCAGGAATCCAATTCTCCACAGCCGAAGAGAGAAGGAAGTAAGTGCCACCATTACCCAATTGCCTCAAAGTATAGAAATGGTGAATCTCACGGGGAGTAGGGGGTTCATAGCCCTTGAGCTTCCATATCAAGCATAAGCACATCAAAATCCTATAACTATTAGGGGCGAGTTGGGCAGGCGCAATCTTGGCATCCGCAAGAAATTTGGCGATAAAAGGCTGAAGGGGAAGCGTTACCCCACAGATGAGCATCGCGCTGTAGATGGCGACTGCATTTTGTGGAGGATTCCACGCCGCCCGATCATTAGGTAGCATCAAAGTCACACTGTCCGGAATATCGAAGCGACTTTTATACTTACGAAGCTCCTGTTCGCCAACAACATTTACTTCGCAATAGAAGGAACTCGGGCGATCGAGCGAAAAGTGTAATCTATCCTGTTAGTGATCTTCAACGTCTGAGTCAACGATCGTCTAAGCATCCAACAAAAACTCTCGGGGAGCCCTAGAAGCCCATCGTTTGCTGCCGCCAGGTTTCGAAGACCTCGTCATCTCCGGAGAATCACTACCGAAAGATGAGGGAGAAGAAACGTTAGGGATATAGTTTTCCTGAGCAGAAGGAACATAAACAGAAATTGGGGTGGGAGAATCTGAATGAAAATTACGAATCAACGATTCAATTTTATCCACAGTAATCTTATCACCAAGCTCCAAAGCTTGCATCATTCGATTAAAAAGGGAAGAACACAGAGAAGGGTCCATGGAAACTCACCAGAAAAACCCTAGAAGGAGAAAGTGCGTAGAAGATTTGGGAATGCAAACGAGCTAGCACGATCGAGTTCGATGAACCGCTTGGCAATCGGAGAAAGGAAGGAGAAATTGCTACAAATTTCCAGTAAGCAAAGAAGGAAAATGAAATTAGTGGAGAAATAGAACGATTTTTGTTCTGAAAAAAGTGAAGAAGTTAATAGAGTCGCAAGAATTAATGAGGGCAGAGAGACGTTTCGTGTTAAAAGAGGGAGTTTTCAAAATTCAAAATTCGAGAAAAAAAAAGGGGGCATTGGTAAGGTGAACGACAGTCATAGAAGACAGCAGAGGTGACACCCATCAAATAGTGCACACGTGGTGTCTTAGGAAACACCCAGCGGACATCAAGTCATTCCATCGAGTCAGAGTAAGTGGAAATCTTGTGGCCAAGAATAAAAACTTGCGCTAGAAGAATCAATCACCAAATTCAACACGTGGAAAAAGGGAAACTGCTTGCAAAACATCTCAGAAGCAAAGTATGGGTATAAATATTGCTTGCAGAAGTAAACAAACCGGGAGGCCAAATTATTTGCTCAGCTCGAAGTATTTATGGGGGTATTGTTGTATGTGTATATTTGACAATAAGACAAGTCATCAAAGGAATCAGAAAGCACGGAGATAAACGTTGCCACGTCACCATTTGACCGAGTCAAAGAGAGAACATGGACCAGTCAACATATAATCAAGCCACATTGTTCAGATTAGAGAAAGTCAAAGACGTACTCGCCAAAGCTTGAAACATGGTCGCCAAAGGAAATTAACTAAAAAGGGATAGTGGTGTTCACCACACAAACCTACCCAGCTAAACACGGACAAAATCCCCGATCCAGCAGATTCCTTGCAATCCTAGAGGAAGGATTTAAAAGACATTACACCTTAAGGAGAAGAATATACCGACCTCGACCAATAGAAGTCCGAATAGGAAGCAAATCCTAATCCGTGACAACCTCAGATTCCCAACACAACTAAAAAAGGAAGTCCCACTACCAGCACGGAGAGACTGAAACCCTAGTTATCATGTATAAATAGAACCACCTATTCCACGGAAAAGGGGTTCGAAAATCTAGAGAGAGAAGAGTAATTATTCGAGAGACTTGAGTGTGTAATCAAACAGCAAATCATAGTATTATCTTTTTGCCCTCTGGGGCGCCGTGGTTTTTTCCCATTCAAGGGTTTTTCCACGTAAAACTTGTCTCTTGCGTGCATTGTTTTCCTTATTATTCACTATTCACTTTGATATAATTGTTGGCCACGTAATAATCCAAATTTCACCGTCAACAAAAAAATATATTAAAATTACAATAGAAAAATATTACAATCTTTAATAAGAACCCTAAACCCATTGTACCATACAATTAACGATCAACCATGTTTATAATAAGGGATATTATCATTTTCCCCCTTACTGTTCACCATATTAGAAAGGTGAGGACCGGGTTTCTCGACTTTAGAAAGGTGACCCCCTCAGAATAGACTTATTTAACAAACACCCCCCTCTATCAGAAAAATCATCAACAGTGAGGGTTGACCGTTACTGTTGGGGGCAATTTTGTAAACTCCCCATGGGAACAGGAATCTAATTTTTATTTAATAATAATAACAATAACAATAATAATAATAATAATAATAATAAAATCTTTATTCAATATATATTTATTACCACACATCATCAATCCAGATCAAACCTAATCGAACACACCATCTGAATTCATCTCTTCATCTTTCATCATCTTTCATCTTTACCAAACCACCACAAGCACACCATCAACCACCACAAATCAAACCCTAGCCACCCACAAACACAACATTAACCGCCACCCCCAAACCAAACAAAACACCCACTATCAAGCCCAAAACCCAATCGAACTAGCGTAGGTGAGAGAGTGATCAAGAACGAGAACGAAGAGAGAGAGAGAGAGAGAGAGAGAGAGAGAGAGAGAGCTTCCGGTCGTCGTGATCTGGTGAGTGAGAGAGAGAGAGATCGGTCGTCGTGCTCGAACTCACCGATCGGCATGGTAGAGGCTTCCGATCGTTGTCGCAAGAGAGAGTGATCTTCTTCATCAAAATGAAGCTCCTCAGTATCAACGGGACCGGAATGAGAGGCAAGCGGAGGATTGGTAGCTTGATCCTCAACCTCCATGATTTCTGGAAATTGTACTTTATTTTATAATTTTGTTTTGTTCGGATGATGATAATGTTGATGATGATTTGGGTTTTGGAAATTATTTTGTTCTGGAAATCGATGATAATGGTAGTGGAGTTTATGTTGTGTTTATTTTATTAAATTATTTAAAAATTTTATTTCATGGAGATTATTGTTTGTTGCTGTCACAATTGATGATGGGTATTATTGTTTGTTGCTGTCACAATTGATGATGGGTGTGTTCTTGGCTTGATGGTTGGTGATGATGGTGGTGGCTTGGTGATGATTTTTTGTTTTTGAATTTTTTTTATTAAGAGATGGATTTGTGGAAGTCCAGATTGGATCTCCACCATCCATCTCAGAGATGGACGGTGGAGATCCAATCTGGACTTCCACCAAATCCATAATTTTTTTTTTGTTTTTAAATTCTTTTCAATTAATTTTGTTTTTAATTTCTTTTATTTTTTTATTATTATTATTGTTATTAATTTTTTAAAAATATTTTTCTTTTTAATTTTTAAATTTTTTTTAAATTTTAAATAAAAAAATATCTCCACCGTTCATCTTTGAGATGGACGGTGGAGATCAATCTTTTTTTTTTGTTTTTTAATTTTTTTAATTTTTTTAATATATTATTATTATTATTATTATTATTATTATTATTATTGTTATTTTTATTGTTAAATTTTTTTGTTTTTAGTTTTTTTGAATTTAAATAAAAAAATATCTTCACCGTTTTTGAATTTTTTTTAATATTATTATTATTATTATTATTAGGGAAAAAATCGTTTTTTAATTATGATATTTTTTTTCTTTTTAATTTTTTTTTTCTTAAAGGCAATGGAGGGCAAAATCGTCTTTTAACCCACTGTATTAGTTTTTCTGGTTAAAAAGTTAACAGAAGGGGGTGTTTTTATATTATTTTCACTGCAGGGGGTAGACCGGTAATTTTTGGGAAACCCTGTCCTCACTTTAATAATATGGTGAACAGTAGGGGGGAAACCGATCTTTTCCCTTATAATAAATTAAAAACTAATTATAAACATCATACAATCATTAGAAAGTGCCTACACATACCATACATGCAAATCAAAGAATAAAACTATGAAATAGAAACATTCACAACAAGAAAAACTACCTTTATTGACAATTTTTTCTTGACGGTTTTAAAAAACTATCAAGAATAACAAATTCTTGACAGTTTTTAATTGTCAAGAAAGACAGTTTTTCTTGACAGTTTTTAATTGTCAAGAAAAACAATTTATATATATATTATATAATATATTATATTATATATATTATACTACTACATATATTATATTATTATATTATTATATATTATTACATATTGTTTATAATATATATATATATTATATAATATAATATATTTATATATTATATATTATTATATTAAATAATATATATATTATATATTTATATTATATAAATATATTATTATATATATTGTATAATATAATATATATATATTATAAATTATATATATTATATAAATATATTATTATATATATTATATATATTATATTATATTATATTATATAAATATATTATTATATGTATTATATATAATATATATGTATTTTATATTATATATTATGAATGTTTTATAATTAGGGGTATTTTGGTCAAAATAAAGTTAATTCAATTCCATTCCGTTGTTAAACAATATATATAATAATTTATTTATATAATATATATTATATAATATATATTATATAAATTAATATATAATACATATTATTATTATATTATATTATTTAATAAATATATAATATATATAATTTAATATAATAAAATATAATATATATATATATATATATATATATATATATATATATATATATTATATTATATATTATATTATAAAACATTCATAATACATAATTTTTTATTTATCTTTAATAATGTTTTTATACTTTTACTTCCTATTTTCAACACCAAACAAAATCCCGTTATGGATTTATTTTACAGTAAGATATCGGTTTTTGGGCAAACCGAAATTGGATAAGTAAAATTTTAAATTTAATAAATTTACTTTTAAATCATTTACTTTTAAAAATTCAAAAAAATAAGTTAAAAAAAATTGTTTATTTATTTTGCACCCTCTTGTTTCATACTAAGAGACACGTTAATAATCCAATTACCAATATAAATTAGTAATCTGAGTCTTACATTTGTTCATTAAATTGCAAGATGCATGTTGAGAAATATCTCTCATGTAGTGAGAGTTGTATTCCAAATCATGCTTATTACAATTGATGTCACGGGTCTCCTATAGGCCATGTTTGGTTAGATGTAATGGAAAGAAAGCCATTCCATTCATTTGGTTTGTTAAAATGTAATGGAATGGTGATTCCATTTGAATGAGGATTCCACCATTTTGGTGGAATGGGCATTCCATCCAATAACCAATAGAAAGCCATTGCATTCCAAACTAAAATTTATATTCCATAAATACCCTCATATGCCCAAACTCCATTACAAAAATACCCTCAGCTCCTTTTCAAAAATAATATATTATTATTACATAATATATAAATATATATTTTATGTATATGTACTATATATTATATTATTATATATATTATATATATTATTATTATATATTATATTTTTATAACATATATAACGATATATAAGCATATATAATATAATATATTTATATATTATGTTATTATATATAATCAGTCTTTCTATTATCAATTCGAATTGACAAAAGATATATTAGTTCCTTACATGTGGGCCATTGGATTTAAATGATGCTTCGACAAGTGCATGCAACCAAGTCAAAGTATTTAAATCTAATGGACCACATGCAAGAAACTGATATATCTTTTGTCAGTTCGAACTAATATTAGAAAATCTGTATATATAATATATATATATATATATTACATATTATATCATTGGCTGGTGGCAGGGAGCCCTGAACCTTCTCTCTAGAGTTATATAAGCTTTCCCCACAATGGCGGCCTTACCCATGATCTAAATAGGGTACTAACATTCCAACCATCCAGAGACAGACAGGGACCTTAAGCCGAAGGATCAATCTCTTCTTCTGATGTGCAGGATCCTCAAATAGAGGTAAGCATAGAGCATACTGAGATTATTAGAGACTATTACTTATTTCATAGATAGGCTTTCGAAGGAAGAAGAAAAAGCTTTAGAAAGACATGAGAGATAAAACACACAAGAAATTTTTTTATTGAATTTTGCTTCTGAGTTTTACAACGATAGGCTATCTCTTTTATAGGAGAAGAAAGACAAAACAAAACAAAAGAACAATAGGGAAAAGGCAAACAGCAATAGAGCAATAATTATAAAGATAAGCCATCTTTCAAATATGGCCGACACACAACAATAATTAAAGAAAAAGTACACGTAGTAATGTCCATGAACAGTCTAGTGATAAAGAGGAATCACGAACTGCTAAGATTGCAGTAGGCATGGTCTTCGTCATCTGAGTCTTGGGCTCCACAGATGGAGCAGGGCCAACATGTGGCAATAACCATGGGGTCTTGAGAATCAATCATGTAGGAATCCTGAAATGGGTTCCAGCTCTAAGGGGAGTCTCTAGGGATGTCTGGAAGGATGAATATTTCATCGGTGGTGACATTATTGACATCACAGAGAAAATTGAGCAGTGAAATCTGGAGGTTCTTGGGATATGATTTTTGATAATCATAAGTGGTGAACCATTCATAGCTGGTGTCGATTGTCCATAGGAGTTTTTTGTGGGGATTATATCCGTATGGCCTATGGAGTATCCAGATGCAGGAAACAGAGGAGGCTGACTCATAGTTAAGCTTCCAAAGGTTGTATTGTCCCATTAGTTTGGTGAGCTCTTTCTTCCAAGTTGTTAAGGGTGAGAACCATTGTAAGAAAGTCCATAACAGTGAATTCTGTTGAGATGGATCGTGGAGATATCCATAGAAAGCTTGGAGTGGAAAAACAATGGCATAATGATGGAGAATAGATAAAAACCAGAGGAACCATAAGAGCTGGGGTGAAAAGTAGTAAAATGGTGGCATCAAGAATGGGTCGAGGAAAGGTCTGGAAGGGTTGGTAAAATTATGGTGACAACCTTAACTGTTGATTTGAGATAGGTATACTAGGAGATGATTTTTGGCAAAAGTCTGGATTTGATCCAGAGAAGGTTGATGGTTAGGTGGTACAGTAGCCATGAGTTCTGGTGGGAACATCTGTGAGGGGTCTGGAAGGTCTGGTGAGGATGATGAGGGACAGGCTGAGGATGCCATGAAAACGAGAGGATAATGAACTGTGGGTGTGATGAGATGGGCAAGTGGAGGTCTAGAGAGCATATCAGCAATTATATTGTGTTGACCTTTCACGTGGCGCACAGTGAAATCATATATGGCAATCCAATCCTTGAGTCTCAAAAGCAATGGATTGGGAGGAATCTTATTGCGAAAATTGAGTATCTTTGGAAAAGATGAGTTGTCCATTTCAACAATAAAGTTCCTTGTCCTAAGGTGAAAATCAAACTTTTGAATGCCATGTTTGACAGCAAGGATTTCCTTGTAGATAGTGTGGTAGTGCTGTTGGGCATTTTTGAATTTTCCACTAGCATGTCCACAGTATCTCTTTTGTCCGTAATGTTCTTCGATGAGGACAGCTCCCTAAAAATAATCACTGGCATCTATCTGAAGGATAAGTCAACCAGTGGACGGGATTGTAAGAGTAGGAGGAGATTGAGCAATCTCTTTTAATTTTATTACAGCCTCAGTGTGACTGGGACTTCGGGGAGGAGGATTCTTCTTAAGAAGAGTAGAAAGAACGGAGGTGTGATGACCAGCATGAGGAATAAAGTCTCTGATGTAATTGACTATACCAAGAAATTGTTGGACCTGTTTCACACTGATATTGGAATCAGGGAAATCTAATAATTGGATAGCCAGATGAGGACTAGGACGAAATTGGCCATCAGAGATGGTCATCCCAAGAAATTCAATTTCCGGTTTCCCAATTGTACTTTTCTTTTCTAAGAGCATGATACCGTAATGGTTAACAATATCATGAAACCGGTGAAGGAGAAGATTGTGAGAAGTATCATCTAAGGAAAATAAGAGGATATCATCAATGTAGATGAGAGCTGAATGTAAAAGAGGATGGAAGATTCTAGTGACGGCCTTTTGGAAGAGGGAAGGAGCAGTCTTTAAGCCAAAAGGTAGAACTGTCCATTGGTATTGTGCATTCGGAAGACAGAAGGCTGTCTTGTATCTTTCATCAGGATGGATACCAATCTGCCAGAAAGCACCTTCGAGGTCAAATTTTGAGAAAACCTTGGCTCCTAGGAGTTGAGAGAAAAGCACATTTGGCCTGGGCACAGGAAATTTGTCATCTCTGAGGAAGAGGTTGAGAGGTTTGTAGTCGACGACTAATCTCTTCTTTCCTCGTCGTTATTCTGATCATTTTTCGACATAAAAGGCTTGACACGCCCAAAGGGAAGAAGTGTGTTCAAGTAGACCTTGCTGGAGAAGTTCATTGCATTTTTCGTTGGCCATCTTGAGATCTGACGGTGACATACCCGTGTGAGACGCTTTGGTAGGATTAACATTCTCATTAAGCTTGAATGGGAGCCTAATAAAGAAGTCTGGATTTTTCCATAAAGGTAAAGGGTGAGTAAAAGTGATATGACTGTCAGCACAGAAATGAAGCAATTTGCATTGGATATGTTCAAATGAAGGTTGTAATTCTAAAAGAGGGAAAATCTTCGGAACATCAAAAAAGGCTCTGAAATCTCTTTTGAATGGAATCCTGGTGGGGAGAATTCTAAGAGATTGACTTTTGTAGAAAACATCCCATTCTATGAGGATGTCCTTATCGGGAAGGGGAGTGCCGATAACATAGACCCAAAGAGTGTAAGATGGGAAGATCTTAATGCCGATCTTTTTCCGGGAGATGAGGTTAGTTGCAAAAACCTTTCCATCAGCGGCTTTGAAAAGACTAACATATGGTTTCCAACACCCTGGAGGGAGGATCTTAGGGTTCATTATTGTGGTGTGAGAACCTGTGTCAAAATAAGCAATGATATCAACGGGGATGGAGTATTTGTCACTCAAGATTTGAACTGGAGCCTGGGGACCTGTGTGAAGGGTGACCTGAGTAGCCTGGTAAGATTCTTGGATATAGGAATGGCTAGAGTCAGAGTATTCTAAATTAGAAGAGTCTTCTTGGAGAACAAAAGTGGTGGTGTGATCAGCACTGTCTTGTTCGGAGAAGATAGACTCGATGTCCGCATCTAAAGGGACTTCATCAGCAATTTCTTTCAGCTGTTGAACTAGTATGGCTGATTTTGCCTTTATATTGGGGCATTTCTTTGCATAATGTCCTGGTTGGCCATAGATATAGCATCGTTAGGATTTATTCCAACCTCTTTTTGCTTTCTTTCTGTTGAACTTGAAGCGTTTGGATTTTCCTTTCTCGTTCTTGAAATGTTTGAAATGATTCTTGGAACGTTTGAAATGGTGTTTCTTCTTTGTCCTGTAGGTGCAAGCACTTTGTGATTTGCATTTGATTTGAAGAGAAGGCTATTTGCATTGGGACTGCAAGTGTTTTCCTTCTGTTAGCATCTTGGAGAAGAATCTCTGAGTGGCACAGAGTTTATCGAGAGAGCTCAAAGCATACATATGAAGTTCACCTAAGGACGTGTCATTGAGGGAATGACCTGAGGTGTTTATTTTCCTTTGAATCTCATCTTAAAGCTCATCTGGTAGAGAGTTGACATAGACTTATTTATGACTATGGTCATTGATACCACCAAGTGTGTGATATCTGCTGGACATTTGTTGATAATGAGATTCAGTGTATTTTCTTTTGAGAGAACAGCAACGCATCTCAAAGAATTCTTGTCTAGCCTGTTTATAGAACTGATCAAGATCACCAAGAAATTCTCTTAAAATAAATCCCATGGCCTGTGAGGCTAAGGGGACTCTAACAAATTGAAGTTGTCTGTACTCTCCGAGAGCTTGATACCAATCACGGAGAGAACCAGTGAATCTAGATACGAATTCTCGTAAAATGGATTCAAGGTTCTGTTCAAATTTTACCATTTGTAGGTCAAGCCATGCACTCATTTCTAAAACTCTTTTTCTCCAGGAACCAGGAGAAATGTTGTTTAAGTGAAACCAATGGCCATTAGTCGGCTTGGCAGGAGGACGACCTTGAACAGGTTCTGGTGGCTCTTTAACATAAGGAGCAGGACCTATGGAAGTGGCATCATTAGGAGACTCATAGGTCTGAGTAGAAGGTTGAGGATCTGTTCTGGATGCCAGAAAGATTTGAGTAAGGTCAGCTCTGTTATGTATGGTAGATGACGATGGAGAAGAAGCAGGAATCGTCATCCAGGATGAATGAGAGTAAGAGTCTTCGGAAAGAGACGCTGTGTTTGACTGTGAGGAGGAAGAAAGTGGTTTAGAAGTAAACAACGCAGGTTCATATGAACTTTGGACAGGTTGTTTATCTTTTCTCTTGGGAGGAGACCGTTTTCTTGGTTTTTTGGGTGGAGAAAACGGAGGATATTTGCGGAATAATTCGCCAGTGGATTGGAAATGTCTAGAAAATTCACCAGGTTTGGATGGGGGTGAATGAGTGGGAGACACAGGGAAGAACAATGATTGAGAATGAGAATGGGTCCTTGGTTGATAAGAATGATCTATGTTCATTTGTTCAAGCTATTCTTTGAGTTGTTTGATTTCTCTTTCTTTCCTATCAAAATCTGGGCCAGAATAGCCATGATTAATGTATCGATGAAGATTAGAATGTAATTTTGCAATTCTGGACTGCAGATCGGAGGACATGTCTCTAAAGGCAGCATCAAGGTTTAGAAGATGATGCTCATGTTGGGAAACATGACGCGTAACGTGATCAATCTTCTGATCAATAGAGTTTAAAACTCTATTTTGAGCTCTGGCATTGTGAGACTGCCAGTTGAGGACTTGCTCAGCCTAAGAAGGTTGTTTGGGAATTCCATCAGGTTAGACTTCTGTAGATTGGACAAAAGGTCTGGAAAACCAAGTTTTTCCAGGATTAGAAGTTGGTTCAAGCATTGGAAAATCACAATCATAATCTGAAGTCATGTAACAAGGGACAGGTGAAAGTAAGGATGGAATAGGAAAGTCAGGTTGTGGAGGTAAAAGGACTTCAGATCGTAAGATCTATAAAGCTCTATCATAAATGGGTAATGGCTTGTTTTTGATAGGGTGTATGAAACAAATTATAGCACGGTGTGTATAAAACTATCTAGAGGGGGGTGAATAGATTTTAAGCTTTTTACCCAATTTTTCATGTTAGTCAAAATTACGAAATTACCCCTAAATAGATAAAGCAATAAATCAAGTATAAAATGCGGAAATTAAATAACACTTGATTTTTACGTGGAAACCCTCACGGGAAAAACCACGGGCTAGTAAGTAAGCCACACTCGAACCTCGAATCCACTAAATGTGTAAAACGATTACAACATAATCCTGGAAGTAATCACACACCTACCTAATCCCGGTATGAGTGAACCTAGTCCTATTGCTTGTGAATTAAGCAACCTAATCCCGGTCACAACATAAGACTTAATTCTCTGAAAAGAGATTAACACCCTAAGTGAATATATGAATATTCAAATGCAACATAGAGCAAGGGAAACCCTATATGCTTATCTAAGATGATGAATTTGCAATTAAAAACAATCCTAGATATTAAAGCTAAATGACATGTCAATTAGCTTAGATAATCATAGATTATAGAAACCTAGATATCTATCATAAAAACAACACTCAATCAAATCAACACAACAATCTCTATCTTGAATATTAGAATATAATCTAAGAACAATCAAGTAATAAAAGAGATGCCATAATAAATTAAACACTAATTATGTATGATAATAGTGAAAAACTTACCAAAGCAAGTGTGATGATCAAAGACCCATGCAAGCAAGCATCCTAGATATGCTAGAGAATGCTAGATGAACTTTGATGCAAATGGATTTTTGGTTTGAGTGTTTGATGAGCAAATTTGATTGCTTTCTCTCTTAAAAATCTCTCTTTTTAAAGTAGGGTTCTTGATGATTAAAGAGTCACATTTAAAACAAGAGAAAGTGATGTATTTATAGGCATGAAAAACAGAGCATGTGAAAAGACAAGTTTGCCCCTGAAACGCACTGATCGGCGGTTTCAATCGGCGGCCAGGCCGCCGATCATAACCGCCGAATTGGCCTGAGAGGAATAGGGGACCAACAACGGTTTCATTCGGCGGTTTCGTGACCGCCGATCTAACAGCCGAATCAAACCTGAGATTAAAAAATCAATCAGGTATGAAAACGGCGGTTTCATTCGTGACCGCTGATCCAACCGCCGAATTAGGCCGAGAGATAAAATCAATCAGGTCTTGAACGGCGGTCGTGACCGCCGATCATAACCGCAGAATTGCTCCATACACTATTGGAAGCAAACGGCGGTTTCATTCGGCGGCCAGGCCACCGATCATAACCGCCGATCACCAACAAAGGTGAAAACCAAGGAGAAGCCAAGGGCATTCTCCATAGGCGGTCCTCGCGCTAAACCAAGCACATTCTAGTGCATGTGCGGACGTTTCCTAAAACAATCGGGAAACAAATTACAAGACAACAAGACACAATTACACACAACAAAATATAACAAATAAATGCAAGTGTGAAATGTGACAAGTGAAGAGAATGCACACATATGCAATATATGTTAAGTGTGTGTGTGCAACTAATCTCTTTAAAGAAAAGTAAGCACAAAGAAATTTACCTTCGGTGCTTATCAAGACGAGGTCTTCAAAGGGCTTGAGCAATAACACGATACCTAGGCTACCCTTACAAAGAACCTCCAACATGTGGTTTGTCCACGAAATGAGCCAATCAACAAATGGGAACCTTACAATCTCCCCCTTTGGCTATTTCGTGACAAAACCACCACTCACATTGATTCCTCACAAAAAAATAGAAACTACGGGACAACTATGATTTTCTACAACACAAAGAGATAAGAAAATAAAACTTCAAGTCTTCAATCTCTTGTAGAATAATCAAGCCCTGAAAATAAGATTTCTATATTTTCCAATACAAGTGAAATGTGAGATTAATCAAGTGAGAACAAAAAACAAGCATTTGCATTTTACAAGTTTAGGCACAACATTATGAAATGTATGTGTATGCAATGCTCCCCCTCAATGGGTTACTCCCCCTCAATGAATGTTCTCCCCAATATGCACAATTGCTTCTATATTTTGCAACTCCCCTTACCATATACTACTCCCCATTTTTGTCATGATATAGGCAAAGGAGTAGTCCCCAACCGGGTCACTCATAGCAACGAGAGATAGTAGCATGCAAGATTTGCATAATTAATATAAGTTACTTTATGCATCTCAATTAATTGGAGAGAAACAAGGAGATTTATTTGAAAGAAAATGTGTGAATCAAACATGCTTTGCAAACAAGACATGTAGCATTCAAGTCCAAAATACAATGGTATTTGGCAAAGCAAATGACAAAGGTTTCTAATAAGAATTCAAACCAATTTCACCAATGTCATGAGTAAAGCAATGATATAGAATATATTGATTTCAATTTAAGAACAACTATATCCAACTTTATAAGCGAAACATGGCATGAGCGACTTTGCACCCTTTTTGATTTTTTCGGATAAGATATCCGTATGATAGTAGCCATGTTCAACCAATAAAGAAGGAGAGACATTTGGAATGTAAATTCCTTTGAACGGATACAAGATCCTTTAATCATTTTGAGTCTCATAAGCTTTCACACAAGGTTTTGCATTTTAAGAGTATGCAATCATCAATCCATGCTTTTCATGTGAGCATGTTATATGAATTTCATGTTTTTTCATTTGACATTAGCATGTTATTTAAGAATCGTCATGTCATGGAGATAATCATAGGTCATTCAAATCATACTTCCTACATACATCTGCTAGTCCAAAAATGCATGTTTGAACATAAATATGACATGGATTGTAAACAAGCAAGGTTCACACTTATTGAATTGAAAACATATATACATATGTGCAACCAAGCTTACTCAAACAATTAAAAGAAGAGGCATAAAGTTATTTAGAATTTTTTGCAAGATACAAGAATGCAAAATAGCTCTCTTTGCTTGAGTTCCCCATATGGGGTCAATCATAGAACATCACTCCACAAGACATATCCCAATAGATCTACTAAGAGTTTTTAATCGAGTAGCATCTAAGGGTTTAGTAAATAAGTCCGCAAGTTGATCATTAGTACCTAAATGTTCAAGTACTATGCATTTATTTTCAACAAGCTCTCTAATGAAGTGATGGCGGATGTCAATATGCTTAGTTCTAGAATGTTGTACCGGATTCTTGGAAATATTAATAGCACTCATGTTATCACAAAAGAGAGTGAGAGTACCTTGGTTGAATCCGTAGTCTACTAGCATTTGCTTCATCCATAGGAGTTGTGTGCATCCACTCCCCGCGGCTATGTACTCGGCCTCGGCCGTGGACAAGGAAATCGAGTTTTGCTTCTTGCAAAACCAAGACACCAAGTTGTTGCCTAGGAAGAAGCAACCGCCCGATGTGCTTTTCCTATCATCACAATTTCCTACCCAATCCGCATCACTAAAGCCTATAAGACTAGCATTAGTGTCAAAAGAGTACCAAATCCCATAGTGGGAAGTCCCATTCACATAGAGAATGATTCTCTTTACGGGAGAGATGGGACTCCTTGGGATCCGCTTGGTACCTAGCACACATACCCACACTAAAAGATATATCGGGCCTACTTGCGGTCAAATAAAGCAAGCTACCTATCATGCCCCGATATAGAGTTTGTTCCACACTTTTACCACTAGCATCCTTGCTTAGCTTCAAAGTGGTACTCATGGGTGTATCACAATGTTTGGCATTCTCTAAACCAAACTTCTTCACTAGGTTTTTGGCATATTTGGCTTGGGTTATGAAAATCCCATCATCTAATTGCCTAATTTGCAAACCTAGGAAGTAACTAAGCTCACCAACAAGACTCATCTCAAATTCATGAGACATGACTTCAACAAATTGTTGGACCTTGGTGTTGTTGGTGGAGCCAAATACAATGTCATCAACATAGATTTGAGCTATAAATAACTCATCTTTGTTTCTCTTGATGAACAAGGTCTTATCAACACTACCTCTTGTGTAGTCATTGTTAACAAGAAATTGAGTGAGGCACTCATACCAAGCCCTCGGTGCTTGTTTCAACCCATATAGTGCCTTCTTGAGGCGATAGACATGGTTGGGGTGGTGTGCATCCACAAACCCTTTGAGTTGTTCAACAAACACTTCCTCTTGCAAAAAGCCATTGAGGAAGGCACTCTTGACATCCATTTGGTGCAATTTGAACTTGTGCACACAAGAAATGGACAAGAGAAGCCTAATGGACTCTAAACGGGCAACGGGAGCAAAAGTCTCCTCAAAGTCGATACCCTCAATTTGAGAGTACCCTTGTGCTACAAGTCTAGCCTTGTTCCGCACTATGTTGCCATTCTCATCGGATTTGTTCATATAAATCCACTTAGTGCCTATCACATGAGTGTTTTTAGGCCTAGGAACTAGAGTCCAAAACTCATTCCTTTCGAATTGGTTTAACTCTTCTTGCATGGCAAGAACCCAAAATTCATCATTTAAGGCTTCATCAACCTTTTTGGGCTCAATTTGAGAGGTGTAGCATGTAAAGCTAATGAGATTAGCTATTTGACGCCTTGTCCTAACACCCTCATTCACATCTCCAATAACATCCTCTTTGTTATGGAGCCTTCTAACCCATGGAGTGGGTTCATTAGTGTCCAAGAGAGGGACTCTAGTAATAGGTTGTGTGACTTCATTAATGTCATTGGACGTCCTAACATTGGGAGTCACCACAACCCTCTCCAAAGGAGAGTCATCCTCTAAAACTTCCTCCTCCTCATGGTCATTAGACTTGAGCCTTGTATCATCAATAACAACATTCGATGATTCCATGACGGTTCGAGTCTTCAAGTTGAAAACTCTATAGGCTCTACTATTCAAGGCATAGCCAATAAAGATACCCTCATCACTCTTAGCATCAAACTTGCCAAGTTGATCACGGTCATTTAAAATGTAGCATTTGCTTCCAAATGTGTGGAAGTAGCTAACATTTGGCTTCCTACCCTTCCATAACTCATATGAGGTGTTTCTAGATCCGGGCCTTAGGAAAACACGATTCCCTATATAGCAAGCCGTATTGACGACTTCGGCCCATAGGTTCCTAGGGACATTGTTGCTAAGCAACATCACACAGGCCATCTCTTAAAGGACCCTATTCTTCCTCTCAACAACTCCATTTTGTTGAGGTGTCCTAGGAGCCGAGAACTCATGGGAGATGCCTAAGCTATTGCAATAGCTTTCAAATGAGGCATTATCAAATTCCCTCCCATGGTCACTTCTAATCCGTTTAATGCTTTTAATGTTAGAATTCATTTCATTTTGTATTTTAGTACAAAGCATTTTAAACTTATCAAAAGTTTCGGATTTTTCTCTAAGAAAATATGTCTATGTAAATCTAGAGAAATCATCAACACAAACAAAAATGTATCTCTTTCCACCTAAACTCTCGGTTTGCATAGGACCCATGAGATCCATGTGGAGAAGCTCTAAGGGCTCCTTGGTGGAGAGATACTTGCCCTTTTTGTGCATGCTTTTAGTTTGTTTTCCTTGTTGGCAAGGTCTACAAATACCATTGGCTTTCTTCCCAAGGTTAGGGAGGCCACACACACACTCGAACTTTCCAAGGGTTTTTAAATCCCTAAAGTTCATGTGGCCAAGTCTTTCATGCCACAACTCTATTTGCTCATCCATGGACACATTGTTTGAGACTATTCTAGCTTCAAGACAATAGCAATTGTCGCTAGATCTCATACCTTTCAATAAGGTTTGTCCATCGGGCTTTAGGATCGAGCAATCATCTTTACAAAACAAGACGAAATATCCTTCATCACTTAGATGTGAAATGCTTATTAAATTGGCTTTCAAGCCATCAACAAATAAAGCATCGGATAAGGAGGGTAATTCGGGAACGGAAATGGTTCCTTTCCCTACAACCTTCTTTTTGGATCCATCACCAAAAGTGACATATCCTTCTTCCTCCATAACAAGAGTCTCAAAGAAACTCTTGTTTCCCGTCATGTGCCTAGAGCACCCACTATCTAAATACCAAAAATTAGAAGAATTTGCCTTCAAGGCTATTTGAGCAACATGGCAAACATTTTCATTCTTTCTAATCCACCTAGAAACAATCTTAGCTTTCTTAGTGGTCTTTGGTACATGGGCTCTAGATGTTCTACGATCATGCATAATCATATTATCATTCCTAGGAACATGCATCATGGCTCTTTTCTTTTTCTTCTCTATCATGCTTCTAGTTTTGCACATTTTTATATATCGAAAGTAATGTGGTCTAATATGACCATCAAATCCACAAAAGTGACATATAGGAGTAAAATAAGGAATCATACCTTGTCCTTGTCTTTGTGGATGAAAGGGTTCAATCCTTCTTCGTTGTTGAACCAGTCTAGATTGCTTCCTAGCTTGAGGTTGCATGATAGGTCTCTTTCCTTTGTGAGCCAATTGTGGTGGAATGTTGGCTTGAGGGACCCTAGGGGGTTGAGCTTGAGTTTGCCTTCTTGGCCCCATCTTCACTTGTGCATTTGAACATTGTCCTACTTCTAACTTTTTCCTAGGAATTTTCACATATGAAGTTTCTTCGTTCTTCAAACCCTTGACAAACACGGTCTTGTTAGAGGTTGAGATCTTCTTGCCATCTTCATACCTAAGACCCCTCTTATCACATGGACTCTTTCCAACACCAAGCATATGGTCAAGCTTCTTGGTGCTAGAATCCATCCTAGTCATAGAATTTCTAACTTCTTCAAGCTCACTCTTTAGACTTTCTTCATTCCTCCTAGATAAGACTAACTCCTCTCTTAGCTTATCTTCCATCTTCTTGAATTTTTCCACTTGTTCACCTAAGTGGTCATTATGAGATGCAAGCTCAAGATTTTCTTCTCTCAACATCTTGATCTTTCTTGTGCTCTTGATTGCTAAATCATTAAACTCGGCATGATATTTAGCAAGCACCTTTTTCTCCACAAATCCATTTATGGAGTTCGAAGAGGAATCACTTTCTTCTTCACTTGAGCCATTTTCCTCCTGACTCATTTCCTCTCTCTCACTAGCACTTTTGCTTTTATGGGAGGAGGCAAAAGCTAGGAGGTTAGCCATGAGCTCTTCATCACTTGAAGACTCATCTCCCTCAATGGAGTCATCACTACTACTACTCCATGTGGCGGCCATCACTTTACCTTTCTTCTTAACATTGTGATTTGCACATTTGGGGGCAAAGTGACCTATGCCACCACACTCAAAACATCGGACCCCTTTCCTTTCGGTCCTTTCTTGCCTAGGTTCAAACTTCTTGAAAGAGCCATTTTTCTTCAAATCTTGACCTTTTGATCCAAAGCCCTTTCTTCTAAACTTCATAACCTTGTTGAACCTTTTTACAAACAAGGCAAGTTCTTCATCCGAGTCAACCTTCTTTGCCTCCTTTTCATCCTTGGAGGTTTTTAAAGCAATTCCTTTTTGCTTTTTAGTGGGTGTGGAGATAGGCCATTTCCTAGGCTCATAAGCTAGAAGTCTCCCAATCACCTCACTCGGCTTCATATCCTTATATCCACTATTTTCTTCTAAAGCCGTCACCTTCGATTCAAACCTATCGGGTAGAGATCTCATAATCTTTTGCTTGATTCTCCTATCCGAATATGGATCACCAAGTTGATGGCTTTGGTTGACTATATCCATCAACTTGATCTCGAAGTCTTTGAAGAACTCATTCTCCTCCATCTTAAGCATCTCGAATTGAGTTTGGAGGACTTGAAGCTTAGAGTCCTTCACCACTTCGGTTCCCTCATGTGCAATCTCTAGGATGTCCCAAGCCTCCTTAGCTATCCTAGTATTTTGAATCAATTTATATTGATTTTCATCCATAGCACACAAGATGGCATGCATCGCCTTCCTATTCCACTTTGAAGCCTCAAACTCTTGCGCGTTCCATTGCGCCTTAGGCTTCAATACTTCTTCTCCTCCACCATCGAGAGTCATCTTGGGTAGATCATATCTGTCTTCCACTGCCATCCATGCACGGTCAAGAATTTGGCATATGTAGGATTCCATCTTCCCTTTCCATTGGGAATAGTTCAATCCGGTAAGAAGTGGAGGCCTTGTGCTAGAAGCACCTTCGTTGCCACCACCATTTCCACCGTTTCCACTCATAGTGTTTATGAATGAATGAAATGAATGCAAATGTATGAATGATCAAAAATCACACAAAATGCAAAACACACCAAAATAAGCAAGGATCACCTACGTATGTCTAAGAACCCGCTCTGATACCAATTGAAACAAATTATAGCACGGTGTGTATAAAACTATCTAGAGGGGGGTGAATAGATTTTAAGCTTTTTACCCAATTTTTCATGTTAGTCAAAATTACGAAATTACCCCTAAATAGATAAAGCAATAAATCAAGTATAAAATGCGGAAATTAAATAACACTTGATTTTTACGTGGAAACCCTCACGGGAAAAACCACGGGCTAGTAAGTAAGCCACACTCGAACCTCGAATCCACTAAATGTGTAAAACGATTACAACCTAATCCTGGAAGTAATCACACACCTACCTAATCCCGGTATGAGTGAACCTAGTCCTATTGCTTGTGAATTAAGCAACCTAATCCCGGTCACAACATAAGACTTAATTCTCTGAAAAGAGATTAACACCCTAAGTGAATATATGAATATTCAAATGCAACATAGAGCAAGGGAAACCCTATATGCTTATCTAAGATGATGAATTTGCAATTAAAAACAATCTTAGATATTAAAGCTAAATGACATGTCAATTAGCTTAGATAATCATAGATTTTAGAAACCTAGATATCTATCATAAAAACAACACTCAATCAAATCAACACAACAATCTCTATCTTGAATATTAGAATATAATCTAGGAACAATCAAGTAATAAAAGAGATGCCATAATAAATTAAACACTAATTATGTATGATAATAGTGAAAAACTTACCAAAGCAAGTGTGATGATCAAAGACCTATGCAAGCAAGCATCCTAGATATGCTAGAGAATGCTAGATGAACTTTGATGCAAATGGATTTTTGGTTTGAGTGTTTGATGAGCAAACTTGATTGCTTTCTCTCTTAAAAATCTCTCTTTTTAAAGTAGGGTTCTTGATGATTAAAGAGTCACATTCAGAACAAGAGAAAGTGATGTATTTATAGGCATGAAAAACAGAGCATGTGAAAAGACAAGTTTGCCCCTGAAACACACCGATCGGCGGTTTCAATCGGCGGCCAGGCCGCCGATCATAACCGCCGAATTGGCCCGAGAGGAACAGGGGACCAACTGCGGTTTCATTCGGCCGTTTCGTGACTACCGATCCAACTGCCGAATCAAACCTGAGATTAAAAAATCAATCAGGTATGAAAACGGCGGTTTCATTCGTGACCGCCGATCCAACCGTCGAATTAGGCCGAGAGATAAAATCAATCAGGTCTTGAATGGTGGTTTTGAACGGCGATCATGACTGCCGATCATAACCGCAGAATTGCTCCATACACCACTGGAAGCAAACGGCGGTTTCATTCGGCGGCCAGGCCGCCGATCATAACCGCCGATCACCAACAAAGGTGAAAACCAAGGAGAAGCCAAGGGCATTCTCCATAGGCGGTCCTCGCGCTAAACCAAGCACATTCTAGTGCATGCGCGGACGTTTCCGAAAACAATCGGGAAACGAATTACAAGACAGCAAGACACAATTACACACAACAAAATATAACAAATAAATGTAAGTGTGAAATGTGACAAGTGAAGAGAATGCACACATATGCAATGTATGTTAAGTGTGTGTGTGCAACTAATCTCTTTAAAGAAAAGTAAGCACAAAGAAATTTACCTTCGGTGCTTATCAAGACGAGGTCTTCAAAGGGCTTGAGCAATAACACGATACCTAGGCTACCCTTACAAAGAACCTCCAACATGTGGTTTGTCCACGAAATGAGCCAATCAACAAATGGGAACCTTACAGTGTAAACCTATCCAGGGACTGTCTGGGCCTTCTGGTTTGCGAGGTTTAGGTTTGGGTTTGCAGGAGATTCAGTATTCTTTGGAACAATCTTGGCTTGCACAATCTGCATCGCACATGTCTGGATCAACATCCCAAATGAAATGACCATTGATTTTATCTGTGTAGACTGGAGATCCATCCGCCAAAAAGCTGTGGATGGGGATATCATCTTCAGTAGTAACTGGTTTGATCATGAGAGCTTGGAAGATAGGAGGAGTGTCCGAACTGGAGGGAGGCTTAGAGCCTGAGATGGGTTCATAAATTGTTCTGATGGAGCCATCTGATTCTCGGACATACCTTGTATCTGTAGCAACAATAGGGGCTACATTCTCGAATGCCTTCTCGTAGTTTGTGATCCATTCGAGTTGCACGATTTCTGTAAGCTTGTCTCTAGGTAACTGCTTAGGAATCTGTAGTATGGTAGGGACTTAGTCTTCTCTTTCTGCCTTGATGAAGATCGTGTCACCATTGTGACCATGGAGTGGAAGATCAAGGGCATGATCTTGAAGCCGATAGGCGAGTTGATGGTGGAGAGTTGCCATGTAAGAGTTTGGTTGCATGGGTGCACCAAGGATATGAACTTGAACTTGAACTTTGAGACAATTGTGGAGATTCTGATCCCGCAGAGGGATGTTGAAGTTGGGGTGTTATGTGAGAGATATGCTACCAGCATGGAGTGTAGATAAACAAGTGCCAATGATAGCTTGTTTATACTAGGTGTAGATGGTGTTAAGCAAGGCGAACCTGGCAGTGACAGGTAAACCCTTTTGGCCATGTAAGGTTAGAATGAGTCGGACAGCACCTATATATAGGTGAGAATATCCTTCTCGGATCCATTGATCTATCATTTGTTGGTCAAGTTTAAGATCAATATATTGTTCATTTGGGGATGCAGGAATTAAGCATTTATTTAAGGCTGTAGATTGAACATATTCTTTGATAGGTTGTGGCCTGGTGTGGATAAGGCGAACCATTCGTGTAGCAAGAGATTTGTTCCTTTTGAAGATGTTGTATGGATTGAGAAGGGGAAGAGAGGTTTCATTTATCTGAGTTGAGGCAGGGATGTGTGTGTATTCCACTAAATCTTGAATCCTGTTTGACTGAGTTCGTTGGATAGTGGGAGGAGGTAGAGAGATGGAAGAAGATAATCTATTTGGAATTAAAGTAGAAATAGAGGGAGCAGTGGTAGTGTTTGCCATGTCTGTAGAAATCTTCCTTCTATACCATTTCTATGAAACTTATAATAGTCTAACTCTTTTCTTGGATTCCAGGTACTCGAGGCTCTGATACCATTGGCTGGTGGCAGGGAGCCCTGAACTGTCTCTCTAGAGTTATATAAGCTTTCCCCACAATGGCGGCCTTACCCACGGCCTAAACAGGGTACTAACATTCTAACCATCCAGAGACAGACAAGGACCTTAAGCCGAAGGATCAATCTCTTCTTCTAATGTGCAGGATCCTTAACTAGAGGCAAGCACAGAGCATACTGAGATTATTACAGACTATTACTTATTTCATAGATAGGCTTTCGAAGGAAGAAGAAAAAGCTTTAGAAAGACATGAGAGATCGTGGGTAAGGCTGCCATTTGGGTCCATGTTATCAACACTCCCCTTCCCGATAAGGACATCCTCATAGTATGGGATGTTTTCTGTAAAACTCAATCTCTTTGAATTCTCCCTACCGGGATTCGATTCAAAAGAGATTTCAAAGCCTTTTCTGATGTTCCGAAGATTTTCCCTCTTTCAGAATTACAACCTTCATTTGAACATATCCAACGCAAATTGCTTCATTTCTGTGCTGACAGTCATATCACTTTTACTCACCCTTCACCTTTATGGAAAAATCCAGACTTCTTTATTAGGCTCCCATTCAAGCTTAATGAGAATGTTAATCCTACCAAAGCGTCTCACACGGGTATGTCACCATCAGATCTCAAGATGGCAAACGAATAATGCAATGAACTTCTCCGGTAAGGTCTGCTTGAACACACTTCTTCCTCTTGGGCGTGTCAAGCCTTTTATCTAGAAAAACGATCAGAATTACAATGAGGAAAGAAGAGATTAGTCGTCGACTACAAACCTCTCAACCTCTTCCTCAGAGATGACAAATTTCCTGTCCCCAGGCCAAATGTGCTTTTCTCTCAACTCCTAGGAGCCAAGGTTTTCTCAAAATTTGACCTCAAAGGTGCTCTCTGGCAGATTGGTATCCATCCTGATGAAAGATACAAGACAACCTTCTGTCTTCCGCATGCACAATACCAATGGACAGTTCTACCTTTTGGCTTAGACACTGCTCCTTCCCTCTTCCAAAAGGCCATCACTAGAATCTTCCATCCTCTTTTACATTCAGCTCTCATCTACATTGATGATATCCTCTTATTTTCCTCATATGATACTTCTCACAATCTTCTCCTTCACCGGTTTCATGATATTGTTAACCATTATGGTATCAAGCTCTCAGAAAAGAAAAGTACAATTGGGAAATCAGAAATTGAATTTCTTGGGATGACCATCTCTGATGCCAATTTCGTCCTAGTCCTCATCTGGCTATCCAATTATTAGATTTCCCTGATTCCAATTTCAGTGTGAAACAGGTCCAACAATTTATTGGTATAGTCAATTACATCAGAGACTTTATTCCTCATGCTGGTCATCACACCTCCGTTCTTCCCACTCTTCTTAAGAAGAATCCTCCTCCCTAGAGTCCCAGTCACACTAAGGTTGTAATAAAATTAAAAGAGATTGCTCAATCTCCTCCTGCTCTTACAATCCCGTCCACTGGCCGACTTATCCTTCAGACAGATGGCAGTGATTATTTTTTAGGAGTTGTCCTCATCGAAGAACATGACGGACAAAAGAGATACTGTGGACATGCTAGTGGAAAATTCAAAGATGCCCAACAACACTACCACACTATCTACAAGGAAATCCTTGCTGTCAAACATGGCATTCAAAAGTTTGATTTTCACCTCAGGACAAGGAACTTTATTGTTGAAATGGACAACTCATCTTTTCCAAAGATACTCGATTTTCGCAATATGATTCCTCCCAATCAATTGCTTTTGAGACTCAAGGATTGGTTTGCCAGATATGATTTCACTGTGCGCCACGTGAAGGGTCAACACAATATAATTGCTGATATGCTCTCTAGACCTCCACTTACCCATCTCATCACACACAGAGGTCATTATCCTCTCGTTTTCATGGCATCCTCAACCGGTCCCTCATCATCCTCACCAGACCTTCCAGACCCCTCACAGATGTTCCCACCAGAACTCATGGCTACTGTACCATCTAACCACCAACCTTCTCTGGATCAAATCCAGACCTTTGCCAAAAATCATCTCCTAGTATACCTATCTCAAATCAACAGTCAAGGTTGTCACCATAATTTTACCAACCATTTTACTACTTTTCACCCCAGCTCTTATGGTTCCTCTGGTGTTTATCTGTTGTCCATCATTATGCCATTGTTTTTCCACTCCAAGCTTTCTATGGATATCTCCACGATCCATCTCAACAGAATTCACTGTTATGGACTTTCTTACAATGGTTCTCACCCTTAACAACTTGGAAGAAAGAACTCACCAAACGAATGGGACAATACAACCTTTGGAAGCTTGATTATGAGTCAGCTTCCTCTGTTTCCTGCATCTGGATACTCCATAGGCCATACCGATACAATCCCCACAAAAAAACTCCTATGGACAATCAACACCAGCTATGAATGGTTCACCACTTATGATTATCAAAAATCATATCCCAAGAACCTTCAGATTTCACTGCTCAATTTCCTCTGTGATGTCAATAATGTCACCACCGACAAAATATTCATCCTTTCAGACATCCCTAGAGACTCCTCTCAGAGCTAGAACCCATTTCAAGATTCCTACATGATTGATTCTCAAAACCCCATGGATATTGCCACATGTTGGCCCTGCTCCATCTGTGGAGCCTAAGACTCTGATGACGAAAACCATGCCTATTGCAATCTTAGCAGTCCGTGATTCCTCCTTATCACTAGACTGTTCGTGGACATTACTACGTGTACTTTTTCTTTAATTATTGTTGCGTGTCGGCCATATTCGAAAGATGGCTTATCTTTGTAATTATTGCTCTATTGTTGTCTGCCTTTTCCCTATTGTTCTTTTGGCTTGTTTTGCCTCTCTTCTCCTATAAAAAAGATGGCATATCATTGTAAAACTCAGAAGCAGAATTCAATAAAAAAATTTCTTGTGTGTTTTATCTCTCATGTCTTTCTAAAGCTTTTTCTTCTTCCTTCGAAAGCCTATCTATGAAATAAGTAATAGTCTGTAATAGTCTGTAATAGTCTATAATAATCTCAGTATGCTTTATGCTTGCCTCTAGTTGAGGATCCTACACATCAGAAGAAGAGATTGATCCTTCGGCTTAAGGTCCCTGTCTGTCTCTAGATGGTTGGAATGTTAGTACCTTGTTTAGGCCATGGGTAAGGCTGCCATTGTGGGGAAAGCTTATATAACTCTAGAGAGACGGTTTAGGGCTCCCTGCCACTAGCCAATGGTATCAGAGCCTCGAGTACCTGGAATCCAGGAAAATAGTTAGACTATTATAAGTTTCGTAGAGATGGTATAGAAGGAAGATTTCTACAGACATGGCAAACACTACCACTGCTCCCTCTATTTATATATATGTTATATTAAATAATATATATATATTATTATATGTATTATATATAATATATATGTATTATATATTATATAATATATATATAATAATATTATATTAAATAACATATAATTATATATATAATACACTTTTATATTTTATTATTATTATCCATAATATATCATGTTATTATACATTCATAATTAGGGGTATTTTGGTCAAAATACAGTTAACTCCATTCCATTCCGCTGTTAACCAAACAAAATAATACCGATTCAGAGACTAATTCTAAAGTTCCAACCAAACAAAAAACTTAGTTTTCCTTTCCTTTTCATTCTTATTCTCATTCTAATTACCATTCCACAATGTGTCCAAACGTGACCATATAGTATTGACTAATAACTAGACTATATATGTTTTAAAAAACATAGTTTTATTAAAAGTTTCAATAAATATTTTTAATATATGTCTGTTGTAAAAACTAGAATTTTGATTAGTTGAATAAATTTAAATTTATCTAACAAGGTTTTTTATTTATTTATTTCTAACAACTTATATAGGTTATATATAAATATTGTTCAAATGTTAACACATTAAATGTTATAGTCAAGTGGTAAAGATTTGCAACATTGGACTTGAGGTCTCAAGTTCACTACCTGGTATTACTATTAGAAGTGGGCATGGCCGGACAGTTATTTTTGGGCCACATTTTTTTTATTTTATGGTATATATAACATTATTGCTGTATTAAATTTGCTAATCTAAGAAATAAAACCCAACATGCTAAAAGAGTCAAAAAGAGAAAACAAATTCACACTCTAGAAAAAAATTTCGTGTACAAGGGGTTTGTTGACAGTTAAAACTGTCAACAAAGCCCCTGTCAAGAATAGTAATGACAGTTATTATTATTGTTATTATTTTTTCTTGACAATTTTTAACTGCCAAGATATATATATATATTTAAAATTTTCATTATTTAATTATAGTAACATTTTTTATTTTTATACACCACAACCTCGTCGCCAGAGATCACCCTTGCCGGCAAGTCGCTGCCACACCTACCGCCGGACCACAGCCGCCAGACGCCGGACCACCATCGGACCACCACCAACACCGTCATTCCCGGACCTCCGTCGCCATCTGCCGGCTGCCTGACCACTGCCGTTGCTGTCGAACCACTGCGCCGCCGTCACTACTGGACCACCACCACCACCACCACCTGCCGTTGCCGAACCACCACCGGACGCCTCCGCCGCCGGAGTACCACCTGCCGCCGTCCGGCCACCTGTGATAATAATAACAAATAAATGTTAGTAGTGGGAGTTGAAAGGTCTCAAGTTCAAGTCTTTACCACTTGACTAAAACCGTTATATGTTTACAATTGAACAATATTTATATATAAACTATATGAGTTGTTAGAAATTAAAAAAAAAAAAAAACCTTATTAGATAAATTTAAATTTATTCAACTAATCAAAATTTTAATTTCCACGACAGACATATATTTAAAAATATTTTTTAAAACATATATATTCGAGTTATTGATCAATACTCTATGGTCACGTTTGGTTGCATGGTAAAATGGTAATCGGAATAGGAATGGGAATGGGAATGGGAATGAGAATGCAAAGGAAAGGAAAACTAAAGTTTTTTGTTTGGTTGGAACTTTAGAATTAGTCTCTGAATCAGTATTATTTTGTTTTGTTAACAATAGAATGGAATGACTTTTCATTGGTTTTTGGATGGAATGCCCATTCCACCAAAATGGTGGAATCCCCATTCCAATGGAATCACCATTCCATTGCATTTTAACAAACCAAACGAATGGAATGACTTTCTTTTCATTTCATCCAACCAAACATGGCCTATAGGAGACTCGTGACATTAGTTGTAATAAGCATGATTTGGAACACAACTCTCACTACATGGGAGATATTTCTCAACATGCATCTTGCAATTTAATGAACAAATGTAAGACTCAGATTACTAATTTATATGGGTAATTGCATTATTAACGTGTCTCTTAGTATGAAACAAGAGAGTGCAAAATAAAAAAACAATTTTTAAAAAATTATTTTTTTGAATTTTTTGAAAGTAAATGATTTAAAAGTAAATTTATTAAATTTAAAATTTTACTTATCCAATATCGGTTTGCCCACAAACTGATGTTTTACTATAAAATAAATCCATATCGGGATTTTGTTTGGTGTTGAAAATAGGAAGTAAAAGTTTAAAAAAATTATTAAAGATAATGAAAAAATTATATATTATGAATGTTTTATAATTTAACATAATATATATATATTTATAGCAAATCACATCTAATAATATAAGAGATAATTCCATAGAATAGCCACTTTGGTTTTCCAATTTTTACATATAGCCACTAGTTTTTAAAAAACCAAATATAACAAATATGATCATGGATCATGGATTGTGTGGTGGAAGTTAGTGGGTTTTTTGACAAGTATACCCCTAGAGAGTTGTCAGCGGTTGTTGATGTAAGAGGTCCAAAATGACCCCGTCTCCTTCTTATATCTCAGACGAAGGCAATCCCCAAACCCAATCCTTAAATTACGGTGCGGCTTCCAACTGATTTTATTATATGCATCTTTGAAACAAATTATAGCACGATGTGTATAAAACTATCTAGAGGGGGGGTGAATAGATTTTAAGCTTATTACCCAATTTTTCATGTTTAGTCAAAATTACGAAATTACCCCTAAATAGATAAAGCAATAAATCAAGTATAAAATGCGGAAATTAAATAACACTTGATTTTTACGTGGAAACCCTCACGGGAAAAACCACGGGCTAGTAAGTAAGCCACACTCGAACCTCGAATCCACTAAATGTGTAAAACGATTACAACCTAATCCCGGAAGTAATCACACACCTACCTAATCCCGGTATGAGTGAACCTAGTCCGATTGCTTGCGAATTAAGCAACCTAATCCCGGTCACAACACAAGACTTAATTCTCTAAAAAGAGATTAACACCCTAAGTGAATATATGAATATTCAAATGCAACATAGAGCAAGGGAAACCCTATATGCTTATCTAAGATGATGAATTTGCAATTAAAAACAATCTTAGATATTAAAGCTAAATGACATGTCAATTAGCTTAGATAATCATAGATTATAGAAACCTAGATATCTATCATAAAAACAACACTCAATCAAATCAACACAACAATCTCTATCTTGAGTATTAGAATTTAATCTAAGAACAATCAAGTAATAAAAAGAGATGCCATAATAAATTAAACACTAATTATGTATGATAATAGTGAAAAACTTACCAAAGCAAGTGTGATGATGAAAGACCCATGCAAGCAAGCATCCTAGATATGCTAGAGAATGCTAGATGAACTTTGATGCAAAAGGATTTTGGTTTGAGTGTTTAATGAGCAAACTTGGTTGCTTTCTCTCTTAAAAATCTCTCTTTTGAAAGTAGGGTTCTTGATGATTAAAGAGTCACATTCAGAACAAGAGAAAGTGATGTATTTATAGGCATGAAAAACAGAGCATGTGAAAAGACAAGTTTGCCCCTGAAATGCACCGATCGGCGGTTTCAATCGGTGGCCAAGCAACCGATCATAACCGCCAAATTGGCCCGAGAGGAACAGGGGACCAACGGCGGTTTCATTCGGCGGTTTCGTGACCGCCGAATCAAACCTGAGATTAAAAATCATTCAGGTATGAACGGCGGTTTCATTCAGCGGTTTCGTGACCGCCGATTCAACCGTCGAATTAGACCGAAAGATAAAATCAATCAGGTCTTAAACGGCGGTCGTGGCCACCGACCGTAACCGCAGAATTGCTCTAGACACTTCTGGCAGCAAACGACGGTTATATTCGGTGGCCAGGCCGCCGATCATAACCGCCGATCACCAACATAGGTGAAAACCAAGGAGAAGCCAAGGGAATTCTCCGTAGGCGGTCTTTGCGCAAAACCAAGCACATTCTAGTGCATACGCGGACGTTTCTGAATAATATCGGGAAACGAATTACAAGACTACAAGACACAAATATACACAACAAAATATAACATATAAGTGCAAGTGTGAAATGTGACATGTGAAGAGAATGCACACATATGCAATGTATGATAAGTGTGTGTGTGCAACTAATCTCTTCAAAGAAAAATAAGCACTAGAGATATACCTTTGGAGTGCTTGACACCTTAAGACCTTGAAAGGGCTTGAGCAATAACAATAACACCTAAGCTACCCTTACAAAGAACCCCAACATGTGGTTTGTCCACGAAATGGGCCAATCAACAAATGGGAACCTTACAATCTTATTAAATTGAAATGCAAGTCGGTTAACCCAAACCCTTACATGTAAAAATAGCACCCAATTACCCGCGATATTTCGTATCTCCGATTCTTCGCCATAATCGTATTTCCAGTTGTCGATTCGTTGCCGTGATTGAAGCGGTCCTAATTTGTTTCAGCCATCCCCAATATCAGAGAAGGTATGTATCTCCTTAGAACTCGAACTGTAACTATAAAATATATCATCCCCTATAATGGGGGGTTTTCAAATATATCTCCTTTGATTGATGATTTCTTTCATAATTTTCATATTATAACATATGTTGAAAATGATTGAGAAGGGTCATCCTGTTCTTCGTCGCGGCGGCCTGTGTGTGTTGATGTCAGTCTAAAAAATACATATGATTGATTTCTTTCATATTCAGGATATAACATATGTTTATGTCAGTCTAAATACATATGATTGATTTCAATCATAGTCATATAATATATGTTGAAAAGGATTGAGAAGGTCCCCTTTATCTTCGTCGTGGCGGCCTGTGTGTGTTTGTTTATGTCAGATGTCAGATTAGGAGTTTTATTGCATTCCCTGTGTCGTTGTATCCTGATCGTACCATTACATTCCATGATCGTACCATTACATTACATTCCATGATCGTACCATTACACAACATTCCATGATCGTACCATTACATTCCATAATCGTACCAGTACACGACATTCCATGACATGGAATGACAGTTGTAGATTCTCCATGACATGGAATAACTTTCCTAGATTCTCCATGACATGAAATGAGATTCCATTACAACACTAAATTACATTCCATGATCCTCCTACCACAACACGACATTACATTCCATGATCTATCATGGAATGTAATTCCATAAAACATTGATGACATGTCCATATTCCCATGATGACATTATTTTAATCCGTCTGATGACATTGATGACATGTATTTTAATTTTAATTCCATGATGATAGAACTGATTAAATCTGTTGCATACAGCTTCAGGAATATGGTTCTGTTGATAGTGAACTACGATGGATAGTGGGAAGATGGACAGTTCAACCCTAAAGCTATTTTCTTTTTGTTAGTGACAGTGAAGGAGACTTTGAAAACATTGGCAGAGAAGATATGTATTCGATTTGGCTTAAATTCTGATGAAGTGGACTTCAAGATAAGTACTAGAATTGATGGCTCCATTGTTGAAATGATTTATGACTTAGATTTACGGATCTTCATTTCGCATAACAAAGAGAATCCTAAATGTTATGTGTCGGTGTTTCACAAACAGTTATGAAGCCTGGTTGACCAGTTAACTGTGACTCCTGATTTGAAATCCAAATCTACCTCCATCACCATTGGTTGTACTGGTGATCAGGCATGTACGCCACCACCCATTTTGAAGTGTAAATCTACAGTCAGCCCTGTTGTGAGTTCATCCGGATACAGATCCACAACTGGTAGCAATGAATTTATTCCGAGTGGTTTCCCCGTAGATGAATCAAAAACTCCGCCATCAATCAGGAAGTCTATATTTCCCCAAAGCCCACTTGGCGGTACAGTCAGTAAGAAATCTGCTAACTGCAGCAATCACAGCGATTATGCTAAAGACAAGAAAGTTCATTGTCCAACTGTTGTTACTGCTGAGGATGAAGAAGACGGCATGGGTTGCTCAGCCAATATCAACTCGCCATTGTGTCCTTACTGTAATGAAATCAGTCCACAAGATTTACCGCTATGCCCTACACATGATGACAATCCATTGAACCTTGTTATCTGATAAGCCTTTCTGTATCAAATATAAACAAGAATTTATCAGGTCCCGAGCACGAGCTAAAATTGTGTCGACAGTCTGGAAGACAGAGAAAGTCCATTAAGTACAACCAGGAGACTTCTTCAAATTGCTTTGAAAAGGGACACAACAAATCAGGGTGCCGGAAACCAGTGTTTGATGCATCTGGGCCAACTAAGCCTCCACGCACTTGCAGTATATGTCACAGACCTGGACACAATAGACAAACTTGTCCCTCTGGCTATTAACCCTAATCCATCAGGTGATATCATGACCCAGTTTTGAATGTTGCACCAACAAGTTCCTCCGATTTGATAACCTTTTATCGGCACTCTTAGGTTGATTCATCGACAATGTGTCATTCTACTTTGGTTTTAAGGAAAATGCGTGTAATATGTGATATATTTAATTTTTCTTTCATTTAGTTGTTTGAGTAGTCCCTGCTTGTAATATCAGCTTACGATATGACAAACCTCAATCGGGTAGGTTCTCTTCCAGTCTGGTCTCTTCCCAAAGAATTTGTAGGCTACTTATCCCCCTTAAAAACATCGCCGAAAAAGTTATCGATCTACTTATAAAGATTTTGCAATACTAGATGGCTAATATGTGCTTATATTTACAAGGGATGTTCACGGATCTCTTCTTGCATAGCAACCACAGGTGGGCACAGCTATTTTCATTTATTATTAGGTCTCAAGTCTCAACAATCTAGTGCAAATCTAAGGGGAACAAAAAAACACAGAGATTCCTGATCCGTTAACAAGTACGAAATGAGAACTTCATGTACACAATCTTGTACCCCACATCGGACTACGTTGTTTATGATGTGAATTTGATAAAAATAGCCTTTTATGAGTTACCAATGCTGTAGTTTTTATTTTTATTTTTATTTTTTTTGTCCATCCCCTTTAGCTTGTGGTCGTGTAATTCGTTAGTGCAAATCCTCCAAGTTTAATCTGCATGCTTCATGTTTGTCTTTTTTTAGCGTGTGTATTAGATCATGTAATCTATTGTTGTTGATTTTAATCGTGTAAGGAATTTATTCTACTACCGTGTTTCGTATAAGTTTTTTGTCTTTTCCTTGCGTAAAGAATGTTGTTGCATGTTTGTCTTTTCTTAGCGTGTGTATTAGATCGTGTAATCTATTGTTGTAGATTTTTATCGTGTAAGGAATTTATTCTACTACCGTGTTTCGTATAAGTTTTTTGTCTTTTCCTTGCGTAAAGAATGTTGTTGCATGTTTGTCTTTTCTTAGCGTGTGTATTAGATCGTGTAATCTATTGTTGTAGATTTTTATCGTGTAAAGAATTTATTCTGCTACCGTGTTTCGTATAAGTTGTTTGTCTTTTCCTCGCGTAAAGAATTTTGTAGTATTAAGGATTATTTTTACTTTCCACAGACAACATTTGAATCCATTGCAAACCATGCAACTTGGGTGTAGAAAGACTTGTCCAGATATACCCCACCGATGATTTTCTTGTTCGAACAATGCATAAACATTGTCTCCAAATACAGACGATGATATCTTCGATTAGAGGTTCTTATTCTTATTATATATTGATTACTCTATTGGGCTTCGTTTGGTAAAATACGTTTTCTTTTAGTAAGATGGGCTTTTATCCACCTTCAGGACAATAATCTTATCTAATCCATCCGATTTCCGATATTGCGTTTTTACTTTTATACAGCAAGAGTTATTTTCGTTACCTTATGCACAGTAGATCTTTTATAGTATATATTTTGACCAATACAGTCGTCGCTCGTTTTGCACACTGTATTTTCATTTATTTAAATTTTTTGGTTCAGCTACTATATACTGAGTAATGCTATTGGACCCAAAAAACCAACCCAAATTCTAACCAACAGATTCCCTGTGGCAACATCACACGTAACATGGGCCGACGTCACTCTTTCCAAGATCCCATGTGATGTTGCCACATGCGTTTGGGTTAAAATTTTGGGTTGGTTTTTTGGGTCCAACAGCTTTACTCTTGTTGATACTAGTATACTTGCTGGATTAGTTATTGGGCATTAGATTGAAATTGAAGGGTCAATAAAAACAAAACATTAAAATGCTTAGGATTTTACTTCTCTTCTTCTACTCGTCCCTGTCAGCAAGGCAAAAGTAAAATTTATCCCAAACAAGCATAAGAAAAGTAAAGGAAAAAAAATGGGGGGTGGGGGTGGGGTACCGACTTTATGTCTCTATCTCTTCGCCACTAATTATATAGTTAGTTTCAATTATAACCCTTATTCAATGGTCGAGCCAACCCCACACAACCTTTATGCCTTTCTAAGTCTCAAATGCATCGTCATTAACCTCAGATTCTTGTTTTTGATTTCCCATGATGTACGACTGAACTTACCATTTGCACACAATAGTTGTATCACACTATCACCATTCACAGGACCAAATTATTTTATGAATTGTGAGATATCCAGTTTGGATGTACTTCAGAGTTCATATTTGTTATAGAGAACATAAATAAATGGGTAATACACTGAAACCTTTGAATCTGTATCATCCGTTGTTAAAGAACGGTGAAGGTAAACCTCACGTAAGAATAAAAACATGATTGACGAATGATGATGTATTTTGTTGTATTGGAAACACAAAGAAAACAAAAGCAGTACCGAGGGAGATGAAACTGCAAGGACTTAGAAAGGTCTGCACATATCTGGGATTAACCTACACAAAATTCACAACTATTAATCTAAAAATGGAAACCACAGCAGTAGAGGTAGCGAATCTACTGGTACCAAGGTTTTAATCACAAACCAAGCAAATAACTAGCAAATAACCAGCAAAAAACAACAAACAGAAAGGCAAATTTCGTAGATTACATAATAACAACGATAATCTAAAAGCTTTAACTGGATTTACAAAAAATTCCTTGAAGTTGATGTCAGATCTTTCAATGAAAAAGGTCGGCGTCGCCGGTTGAAACGGTCACGGAGAGAAACAGCTTTCTGTGGTTTATCTATTCTCTTCAAGGCCTCCACATCTATCTCCAGTTGATCGACGAGGGCCTCTAAAGAAATCCTTCCTGCTATTTTCCTAGAAGCATTTTTTTTCTTTACTTCGTTTAATGCTATGAACTCGTCCAGCAGCAGTTTGATAGCCTTAGAGCTTCTACTTACCTGGGAAACCACTCGATCCCACCTGCCTAATTCGTTCTCATCGTCCGACAACTCGGATTCCATATCTCTGGTATAATGCGGAGTAGCGAAAGGTAGATGATTGTGACCCACACACACGTTTTAAAGGAAAACCAGTACTAAGGTGGTTGCGATTGAATCTAAATCGAGTTAGACGACAGAGAATTGTAATAGAAATTTTTAGTCAAATAAGCTCTAACAAAAGGGTTCAGGTAATGTTGCTTACCCCCGTTTTAAAGGTTAATTGTAAGCATTACTGATTGGAACGATTTATACACCTTTTGAGGTCCCCATTTCCTGTCGTTTGCTTTCATTTTTGAGCATTTTTTGTGAATATAATATGTTTTTGTGAGCCTTGTGTAGGTTCATTTTGTTTTGGGAAGTCTACGCGCGATAATGAGGTGTTTCCGGGCCAAAACGCAGCGCGAAAGGACGAAAGAAATTGGTTTTGAAATTTTCCAGATTTTGTCAAAGCGTACCGCGTTAGACCAAATTGCGTACCACGACTTGTACCGCGAAAGTTGGCAGAAACATTTAGTCAGAGTGGTCGTCGAAGCGTACTACGACCTGCACGAGATTTCATTTTTTTTAGGGATTTTCTTGAGGATTCATGTCTTTTCACCCCTATTCTTGTACCCTAACTATCCCCACTATAAATATCCCATATTCTCTCTCTTCTAAAAAAGAATCACTAAATCCCTAGCTCTCCATCTCTTTCTCTTCCCCTCTTTCACGCCCCACACCAAATTTCTGCCATCTTCTTCATCTTCTTCATTTTCTTCATTTTCTTCACCCAATAAAGGAGAGGCCCATGCTCCCATGGAGGTTCTTCCTCCATGGGAGCTTCCCAAACATCTCCACTAGCCCCATTTTCACTTCCTCCATCCATTTTAGACGAAATTTCAAGGAATTAGGAGCAATTTCGAGCTAGCAAAGATATGGAGCATCTTTGGAGGCTTGTCTTCAAGGGTTTGCTTTTATTTACTCATTTTTTTGTAATTTTCGTTTCTTTGACGTGTAACCCCGATTTGGGGAATTTTGTAAACCTACACTTGTGTTATATATGTTGTTTGTGTTCAAATTCATATGGGTTTTGTTTTACTCTTTGATAATTTCATGAATTAAGCTTTAATTGCAATATCCATGTGTGTGGAGGTCCAAATTGACATGTATGCTTGAATGGGATTAGGAGTAGAGTAAATTAAATTAAGAATAGTGTAATTTAACTTCCCATGATTGTTTGTATGTTAGTGGATGACCAAAATACCATTTATTGAGTGATTTGAGTGTTAGGGATTTTATCCCCAAAGAGTAGAAAATGCTAGTTTATGCATTTAGTTGCTATATTGGCTTTGGTTCACATCCTTGTACTTAATGGGTCTTTTTAAGACACATTTGCCCATCCTTGGCCGGAATGGGTGATGAATTGATTTAGGGAAAATTCCCAAGGCAAGAGGAGAACCCTTAATTCATTTGAATGTTCTTAATGTTTAACAATTGCATTTATGCACATTAGTGTTAGGTAAACTTGTTTCCCATTTTTAGCCATCCTAGGGAGATTGATAAAACCGAATTCGTATCTAGAGTAAAGACCATTGAATTCCTCTTGTGCTAGTGTAGTTATAGGGGTATTTCATTGCTTAATGCTTTCACTTGGTTAGCCACCTTGTGAATGATATTTAAGCTGTGTGTTATATATCGTGTGGTGTCGCATTGACATGCTCATCGTGATATCCTCTACATTTGACCAGAAAGATGAGAGATCACTAGGCTGGCGTGTAGAGCTCGTGTGTGTGTCCCACAGTCCTTAATGAATCCAAGCATTTATGCATGGATAAAATCTCTATGTCGCTCGAGAGAGGGTAGAGATTAATTAAGGGGACACGAGCATATAACATTCGTGTGATATGGGTATCTCGTATTCTTAATGCTTTCACTTGGTTGCCATTCCGTATTTGGTTAGCCTCGTGGATGAATTATTGGCTGTAGTATGGCCCACGCGGTTGCGCATTACATGCCCAACGAAATAACCAATGTATTTGACCGGAAAGTTGAGAGATCACTAGGCCGGCATACATAGCTCTTATTTGTGTCCCATAGTACTTAATGAATCCATACGTATGTGTGGATGTGATTTCTAAGACTCGAGAGAGATTAGAGATCAGTTAAGGGGACACGAGTCTATTATATACTTGCACATTGAGGGATTAAGTGAGTCTAGAGCTTAATTAGGAGGATTGTTACGGTTGAGTCATTTCCCTAGTGTAACCACATTGCATGCCATCTCTCCATTCCATCCTATCATTGTAAATATTATTGTTTATCATTTATTTATCTATATTATTATTTACTTTTCCACAAACGCAACACACGAGTCCGCTTGGCGTGTTGTAATAATAGCTAGAACCGGTAACGGTCGACAGATTCCACCTCCCTGCGGAACGATACCTTCACTTGTCGCTGTGCTAGTCTCTGTGACTCGCGCGCTAGCGAGGTCGAACTTAAATGTTCAATCTTTTGACTGACATCGCAACGACGTGTCGTCAAAATTGGCGCCGCTGTGTCGGTCAATTACCCCCTCTCAGAAGCGACAGAATCTTGCATGCACCCGGTGCATTGCACCCAACCAATGGGTGCATGCCATGTGGCAAGGACAACAATCAAATGTGTTCTCCCTGCCACGTGGCATGCAATCATTGGCTAGGGTGCATTGCACCGGGTGCATACAAGATTTTCTCAAAGAAGCATGACATGTGTCCATTGGGAGTAAAATTGTCCCCCCAAATACAGTGTTTGGACAAATTTACCCCATAATGGACACATGTGACACCATTTTTGGACAGTTGATTTCAGTCTAATTACTTAAACGAGCATGAACCCAACCCGATATATTGCATCCTAAATTCCTAATGAATGGGAGCATACCATATAACATGGATAACTCATTTGATTGCTTTTCCTTCCCATTTGGCATACACCCATTTGGCCGATGGATTGGTTTTGTTAAATAATGTACTATACATACATATACAGATATATAGAAATGATCAAGCCAATGTGCACCGATGTAAATTTATGGTCCAGGATATTGGATTTCAACCACTATTAGCTAACATCCTTTGACTCAAGTGCATATGCACTTTTCAAAAACTAGTTGCTCACATTCAATGTCCTCATGAAGTTATATCGGTGTACACTGACTAGATAAGGACCGATATATAGAAATGTTCAAGCCATTGCGCACTGATGTAAATATACGATCAAGGATATTGAATGTGAGCCACTAGTTTTACATGGTTAGACTCAAGTGTGTATGCACTTGTCAAAACAAGTGGGTCACATTCAATATCCTCATGAAGTTATATCATTGTGCACTAACCAGATCCTGACTTTATAATTTCTAGACGTCCAACCATAGCCACACATTCACAGTGGGCCCACAACCTCACATTAACAAATACCTACAACCAATACGAATGTGTGGTTGTGGGCGGATGTCCTAACTTATAAAGTCAAAACGGCCCTAATTATAGAAGTATTATATATACAGTCTCATTCCCATGCGGACGTCATGATATAACCTCATGAGGATATTAAATGTGAGCCACTAGTTTTGATAAGTGCATACACACTTGAGTCAAATCATGTAAAACTAGTGGCTCACATTCAATATCCTCGTGAAGTTATATTAGGACGTCCTCATTTGAAAAAAGTCCTTATCACAATATGCTAGGTAACCCAGACCCAGTCTCCATTTGTTTGAGTTTTCAAGCAAATAGGTTTTGTGAGTAGTTGTTTACGATGAGAAGAACAAATACAGTATTAATACGATTAGGGTTTCAATAGAAGACACAATTTGAAATAAGTTATTTATTTATGGGTTATTAGTCTCCCCCCTGTAGTTTGCCGTATTCTCCAGTCTCCCCCTTGTAGTTTCAAAATTCTCTAATTTCCCCCCTCCCATGCACAAATACAACCATTCTCACCATATAAAAATAGGCATGGGAAGGGGGAAATTAGAGAATTTTGAAACTAGAGATGGGAGACTGGAGAATACGGAAAATTATAGGGGGAGAATGATAATTTCCCTTTATTTATTTGTGAGCAACTGGGTTTTTTTTTTTTTTTTTTTTTTTTACAATAAATTGAACTTGAAGTAAAAAATTTCTAATACACGGTATTTTAAGTAAAGTAATTCCAACAGGCAACCGTTGGCAAATCGTGTAGGTTTTTTAAAAATAGAAAATATTTTCGTGTCAGTGTAGGTACTATTTTTAGATTCGTCAAAGTTGTACACATGTATAACCTATATCAAAAATTTAGGTTTGGAGATCGGTTCTCCTCTCATTTTGAATATTTTGTCCACTCATATCGACTCTGGTTGGGACGCCATTTCCGGATGGTCAAATACAACTTCAACTACTCCCCGATACTTAATTGTCAAGTCAATCAGTATTATTAGGTTGGGCCACACCCCCATGACCAATTTTCTTCATCATTACCCATACCCTATTCGTATAGAACTAAATCTGTGACCTGCAAATTGGGTGGGTAGAGTACAGTCACAAGCAATTATGGTAACCTTACAAAGTGGCTTTTTTGGGTGGGTAGGGGTTTGGGTCAATGACCAATATATAGTTGATACGACACTTATAATGGGAGCAAGTGAGACGTCAAAATCCGATGGGTTATCCCACAGATTTACTAAATCGTCCATTGTAATCTACAGCCGTCTCAACGTAACGTATATCAAGGTTTGATTGTACACATCTGGTTCGATGGCAAACAAAATTAACCATAATGTAAAGGGTTGTACAACAGACATTGTAAACCCTCATCTCCAACCCTAAAACCTGATTTGGTGCAACCGTTGGAACTATAATGGTGTAACTTGCACAGTATATGAGATGTTGCCATATGACATTTGGGTTAGAATTTGGGTTGGTTTTTTTTGGTTCCAATAGCATTACTCTTTTTTTAAACATCTCAAACCCGTTCAATAATCCAATATTTTATTAAATATGGGTCAAATTGTATATAAGTCAAACTTTAGGGATGAAATAATAAACAAAAGTTAATGCCATTCTTCCGGCAACCGAAGACTGTTGCGCCAGGGTTCCCTTTAGACTATGTATGAAGCTGGAATTAAGCGCATACGATTTACGCTTGGATGGAAACCAATTGTTGTTCTATGTGGTTTGAAGAATGTTGTATTTTGCCTATGGGTTTGAGAAATCCACCCTGAACAAACCTTCGGACATATTCCCACTTCTACATATGGAGTGAGAATTTTTGGATTTCATCGAGATTTAAACGGCTATAGCCTATAGATAATAATTAACATTATTATGAAGCAAAATAAAGTTAAGCTACCTTGTTTTATGCGTCTGAATGAGAGCATTTTTATCAACATCGACAGTTCTCGACACCTCCTTCAATTTACAAGTGCAGTTGAGGAATGGTGTTCTTCTACATGTTAAAGGTAACGGGACAATTGGTGTTCAAACTAAGAACGGTGTTGAGTACATCTCAAAATTAACTGTGTCTTAAGGTTGTTCGAATAGTTTGATAACTGTAGTGAAATATGAAAACGTACAAGTTTTTTTCTGAATTTGAACTCCAAGGTTAGTTTCCAATTATAGCTTAGAAAACCCTTCAGAAGGGACATAAGTTGTTAAGATTTTACAACACAAAATCGTCAGTTGATTACACACACAAACGAGGTATGTCTGGAAGTTTTTAACATGGGTTATCTAAATCCAATTACAAAAACGACAGGCATTTTTGAAAACATAAAACAAATGGCAACAGCAAACCTAAGTACCTTACGTCAAACGGTATTTGCAAGTCCTGAAATGGATTCTAGGAACAAAACAAACATCACTTGCAAAAACATGTTTGGTGGCGCTATGGCGTTGACTCGGTGAGTGTGAACGTATTAATGCCTTGAGCCTGAAGGGCGATTCTTGAATAAAGTACAGCCCTCTTGACGCCGAAGACGGTCGATGAGAGACGTCGACTTGGTATTCTTTAACCTGTAAACATCCCTCTCCAGTTCCGTGACACGAGATTCAACAACTGTTGATGGAGAACAGGACCGTGCTTCGTTTTTTTCCACAACTTTCTTGTATTCAATTATAACATCCAGGAGGTCTTTTAGAGAGTCGAAGCACCTGCTTACACAGAAAATCAGTCGATCCAATATGGTGGATTCGTTCTCATCATCGGACTCCATCTCTACAGTCATAAGTAAATTTTTTTTTCCAAGCTCTACAGACCGAAGTTACCTGTTAACGAAATCTGACTCTGAACATATGTTTTTATAGGGGGGCACAATACGGCACAGGCGCATAGCCTACTTATTTGCGGAAACATATAACACATCCTTGTCCTTTTTCCCTAAGTTTAAATTCTAGTATAATGGTCAAATAGAAATCATCAATGTATTATGTATATAACAATATCATCGATCAAGTAAACGAAATATATTTATTGGTTGTCCACATGATGTCCATAATTTTAGATGGTATTACATGTCCATAATTGAGTTATTATGTATTTATTGTTTTTCATGTTTTGATAAATTATCTCATATTATTTTTTTGAATTATATATATAATATTACATATATTATTATATTAATATATTAATATATATTATTATATATCTATATATAATATTGCACAAATTTGTGAATTTTTTCATATTTAAGGTTAAAAAGGTATTTTTGAGACTTGTCCCACGCATGGGGACTCAAATAAGCTGTCAATTTTTGGTGTCCCAATTTGTTTGTAACCAACCAAATTGGGACATGTGTGCACATTTATGACACATTTCTGGAAGAAGTTGAAAAAAATTCATAAATGTGCACACATGTCCCAATTTGGTTGGTTGGACATAAAATGGGACACCAAAATTTGACAACTGATTTGAGTCCCACGCATGGGACAAGTCTGGCCTTGCGTCTTGGGTGGGACACAATTTGGTGATTTTTTTTCCCACCTTGTCCCATTCTGTCCCATGCTAAAGTCGTACCAAACGTGGGACAAGAATAATCTGGCCAACGTTTGGTGCGACTGTGTCCCGCGTACCAAACACACCCTTTCAAAGACCTTTTTACCCTTAAATCTTATTTTAAATCAAAAACTTGTGCAATATTATATAAATTTAATTATAACATATATATGTTATACAGCCTTTATTCTATCGGCATGCCTTTTCAATTGATTACATATGGTTTTATGATATTATAGGTATATCAAATAGGCAAAACATGTCATGGGCCGTATCAATGCTGATAGATGGATGAGCTATTAGCTTCGGAGATTGAATCCCGAGTCAATGTGCTACAAATGGGTTGATGTTATTATATAAAATACCTGGTTTATAACGGTGAATACATAGATACTGTCAATAAATATGTGCTGGGAGATTTTGACAAACTTCGAAATTATAGTTTAGCTTTCAGTTTTGGAACCATGAGGGTAATAAGGATTACAGCAACTCAAAAGTTTCATAGCCAAATGATGAGACTTGATACGCAATTTAAATAGCATGTTTTGGAAATATGCACCGACACCAAATGTGAATACATTCTGACGAGATCACTTATGTCGTGTGGTTAACCCCTCACACAAGCACCGAAAAGGTTAAGGCTAAACTCCTCCTCTCCCCCAAAAGAACTCGACAGCTTTTTAATAGTGTAAAACAACAAGAAGGTATATTTCAACCACTATTAAAAGTTTGTTGAGTTATATATATTTCTCCAATTTTTTCGCAAGCTTTATGTTTAACAAAATTGGTATACTTAGTTGTAATGGTTTAAAATTTATCAAATTTGATTTATTGGTTTATATTAGAATGAATTTATCATATAAATCGATGTGATTTCATGAAGGTGTGGACAGAACTTGAAGTGAGGGATCCCTTAGTTGACGGTTAATCTAATACAATTGGAATTATGGATGGCAATTAAACCCGAGCCCATGGGACCCGCCCGAACCCAACCCGCTTGACGAGGGTTTGGGTTGGGATAAGTGTACCCGTGGGCGGGTTTGGGTTTGAAAATCGTACCCGTCATGAGTTCCGGTTCAGGTATAGATTTGGAAAAAATTCTATACCCGAACCCGCATACCCGCGAACAATAAAATTTATATAATATTTTATTATTTAAAATATTATAAATTTAAACCCCAATAAAAACTTTTTAATTATATAGAGAATAAAATGTAAACATTTCAATATATTAAGTGTTTTTATTCTTTAAAATTATAATATTACATATATTTAAATAGGGGAAAATAATATAGAAATAATTTCTTTAAAAAAAAATTGATGGGTTCGCGGGTTCACGGGTTTTACTTGTGGACCCGTTTGTTTTCACGAGTTCATGGGCGGGTTTGGGTGTCCCCCAAACCCGCATGTAAAACCCAAACCCGAACCCGTTTGTTTTCGTGGGTTCACGGGCAGGTTTGGTAGACATAAAATTTCACGGGTTTGGGTTTGGATTTTGCCAAACCTGCCCAAACCTGCCCCATTGCCATTCCTAATTGGAATGCACTGGATTTGGTCAACGTAGAACCTTCCATAGAAACAAAAATAAAATTCAATAATGTTGTGGTTTGTATGGAGAATTCTACGGGCATGTAAATACATGTACATAATTCTTGAACATTGTAGATACATATAATAAAATATATGAATTCTATAGTAATTATAACTTTTTAAAACTAATACAATACAACTTCTTAGCTACCCACGAATTATGGTTACTTAATTTTGTTTGAATTTATATTAAATAATTTATTATTATTTTAAACTTATATTATTTGTAATAGTTTTAGTTTGCCATACCAAACATATCACATCAATAAACCATTAAATCTCAAATTTCCAACTATGTATTAAAATAGTCCTTTTATTAATATGATTCATTTTATTTTATCCTTACTATTTTTCTTTATTTTATATGTTTAATTTATTTAGATTCATTAAATCAATAATTTACTTTATTTAGAATAATAACAAATTCAATATCATGTCTAGTAATATTTATTAATCAATTATTCTGTATTAAATTAAAATAAAATAAAGATCTATGAAAGCTTGAATTGTTTCGACTATATTCGATTAAACTCAGATTTTCTACGACTAATTAAAGAATTAAGGTTCTCTAGGCAATCACATACTTACAAGTAACAAAAACGATTTTCATATTTTGAATTTTTTTAATTTTTTTTAAAAAAAAACAAGGTACTTGTGTTTTCTGTTTTTTTTATTCATTTATTTAAAATTATTTATTTATTTATTTACATACACATGGGGTTTTTGTGTTGCTTCAGAAAGAATGGAGATAGATAAATACATATATTTATTGGAGGATATAGAGGTTAATATGGTAATTAAAAATTTAGGAGAGTATTTCATATGTAATAATTTATCTAATTATTTAGGAGAGATAATTTATTTACTTAATAATTTAATTCAAATAAGATAAAAAATAAATTATTGTAACAACATTAACCGTCTTTAGAATTTTTCTAAATTTTAATTATGGGAATGGAGAATTCATAGAAAAAAATGTGGTAGAATAAAAAATTGGATTGTCAAAAAAGCTCTCCTGATTAAAATAGAACTAATTGTCAAAATTTTCCTCGTCTAAATTATTTTTTTTATAATACAACAACTGCCGAGACCGGCGAGAATGGGCTCTACAAACGCAGCTTAGACTACAGCTCCCACAACGGGGAGACGGAAGCTCCCGGAATCTGGAGAGAACTATAATTTTGAACTTCATTTTTTGCGTGTGAAAAAACCCATCCAATACCCGTACATAAATAACATATATTAAGTTCATGTTTCCGGGTCAATTCTGCAGTGCCTACGTGGCCAATGTATTTTGTCGATATTGGCTTGCAATCTGAAATTGTTGCCTACATAATAAACCCATCTTCTTAATATTATTATTTATTTTTAAATATTACATTAGGACTGTCGGGATTTGCCGAGATCAAGCAATACATGTACGGCCTAGATATCTACTCCCATAACAGTAGATAACTACTTCCCAAAACCCGGGCAAAAAAACTCCCCACACCTGCTTCTAAAATGTGCATGGTGGATCATATACACTAAACCACATATGTGGAAGGGAGGTGCACTACCAGCTTTGCTAAGAGGTGATGTGCATTCCTGATCTTTATTCGTGATGGTATCTTTTGAACCATTTAATCTACTGATATTTGTATTTGCCTGTAAAGATGTGTGGTATACTGGTATGCTGTGGTGGACCCAGGAATTTTAATCAGGTAGGGTATTTGAATAAATTAAAATCGCAATTATATGATAAACGTTTGAAAAATTAACATCATAGTAAAATAGTTTTTTTTTTAATTTATAATTTTTTTATTTTTTATTTTTATAGATAAAATTAAATAAATAGAACACTTACTCAAAGGAATTAAATAATCTTACATTCAAAAGAAAATAAAAACAAGAAAAAATATTTAAAATTAAATAATAACAAGAAAAAATATTTACAAAAAAAATAATAACAAGAAAAACAACAAAAATAATGAAAAAAATTAAAAGAATAAATTACAATCTAAATTTATAATAAGAAATTTTGCTTTGCATTATAATGAATTCAATTTAAATTTATACAAAAATTATTTATTAATAACTATTACTAGACATGTTTTAAAATTTTTTATTCTTCAAACTATTGGTAAATTATTAGATTCTAAATAAATTACAACTATAAAAAAAAGAAAAATACTAAGGATAAAAAAAAAAAAAAATGAATCATAGTAATAGATTGACCATTTTAATCCAGTGAAGTAAAATCTGATATTTTAAGGTTTATTGATTGGGCATGTTAGTTATGTCAAATTAAAACTATTGGAAATAGTAAAAATCGAAAATAATAATATATAATTTAATATAAAATAAAATTGAATTAAATAAACACACAGTAATGGTAGTTAAGAAATTGACAACGACGGTGAAAAGAATACGGTATGTTCTAAATATATAATCTAGGGGGGGGGAATAGATTTTAACTATTATTACCCAATTTTCGCATGCAAGTCAATTTTACGAAAATGCCCATACTAGTCAAAAATACATACAAGTGTAATATAGTGCGGAATTTAAATAACATTTGATGTATACGTGGAAACCCAACCACTGGGAAAAACCACGGGCTGTATAGTGCGCCACACTCGGAACTCGAAATCACTAATTGAAATGAAGTTTACAACCTATGTAGACCTCGTCTAACACTCCGGTCTGTAACCCTTCACTTCTACCCAGCGGGCCTTTATTAGTAACCCTATTCCAATTTGCTTGAGGCCTAAGCACTCTTAGCCCTAAGACTTACTTCTCAATTAAGAGAAACAACCTAAGTGAATATGTATGAATATTCAAAATGCAAATTAGAGCTAGGTTACTCTATATGCTTATCTAGGATAATGATTTTGCAATTAAAACAATCCTAGATATAAATGGCTAGATGACATGTCAAATAGCTTTGCTAATCAAGATTAATCACAAAACCTAATAAGCTATTACAATACAACTTTTCAAACATACATCATACTAATCTCAAACTTGTATTCAAAGTATATAAAATAACATACAAGTAATTAAATGAGATTGCTTGTTAAGAGAAACACAAAATATGTAAGATATTAGTGAAAAGCTTACCAAGCAAAGTATGATGAAGAATCCATGCAAGATGTCATTTATATGATCAAAGGTGATGCTAGATGATGATTGATGATCATGAAAAAGTGTTTAAGTAATTAAAAATGAGTTCTTGGAATTTTTCTTCTCTTTGAAAAATATCCTAAGTATGAAATCTGAATATGAACTCTTGTTGTTGAACTAAAGTCAAAGTGGCATATATATAAGAGGCCAAAACAAAGTGTGGTCGTTTTGATAATTTTGCCTCAATATTGCCTTGGGCGCTGTACGTAGAGCGCCTCTTGTACAGCGCTTGTACAGCGCCCCTACTCTGTTCTCACGGGAAAACAGAGTGGCGCTGTACGTAGAGCGCTTTGTACAGCGCTTTGTACAGCGCCTGTAAAGCGACCTAACAGCGACCGAATTAAATCGATCAGGTCTGAACAGCGCTCAATGGGCGCTGTTCGTACAGCGCTTTTGTAGAGCGCTTTTGGGAGCGCCCAATGCAAAAATGCAATCCTAAGTCTAAGCATGACAAGGCAATTGGATATGCAAGATGCAATCAAACTAACATGCAAGAAGAGATGTTAATGAACATTAATGAGCACAATATGACAACACATACACAACATACAAGAAAATGAATTAAGCATGAGATGTGAGTGTGTGTGTGCTTCTAATCTCTTCAAAGCAAATTAAGCACATAGAATTTTACCTTTGGTGCTTATCAACCTTGAGGACATGAGAGGGTCTTGAACTTGAATATCTATCACTTAAGCTACCCTTACATATAATCCCCAACACGTGGTTTGTCCACGAAATAAGCCAATCAACAAAATGGGAATCCTTACAATCTCCCCCTTTGGCTATTTCGTGACAAAACCACCACTCACATTGATTCCTCACAACAAAATAAACATATGGGTCAATGATGATTTTCTACAATACAAAGAGATATATAAAAATAAATCTTGAAGTCTTCAATCTCTTGTAGAACAATCATTCCCTGAAACAAGGTTTCTAAACTTTCCAAAACAAGAAAAGATGAGATGAATCAAGTGAGATTAATACAAGCATTTGCATATTAAAAACTTAAGCACAACATCATGCAATGTTTGTGTATGCAATGCTCCCCCTCAAAGGGTTACTCCCCCTCAATATATATTCTCCCCAATGTGCACCAATTGCTACAACAATTTGCACCTCCCCTTACCACATCCTACTCCCCCTTTTTGTCATGATATAGGCAAAGGAGTAGTCCCCAACCGGGTCACTCAAGGCAAAGAGAGATAGTAGCATTCTAGTATATGCATAATCAATATAAGTCACTTTAGGCAATCTCAATTAATCGGAGAGAAACGAGGAGATTTATTAGAATAAAAATGTGTGAATCAAAAATGCTTTGCATACAAGACATATAGCATTCAAGTCCAAAATACCATGGTATTTGGCAAAGCAAATGACAAAGGTTTCTATTAGGAATTCAAACCAATTTCACCATTGTCATGAGAGAAGCAAGGATATAGAAATTTCATTGATTTCAATTTAAGAACAACTATATCCAACTTTATAAGCTAAACATGTCATGAGCAACTTTGCACCCTATTTGATTTTTCCGGGAATGAAACCCGTATGATAGTAGACATGTTCAACCAATAAAGAAAGAGAGACATTTGGATTGTAAAATCCTTGAATGGATACAAGATCCTTTTTCATTTGAGTCTCATAAGCTTTTTCACACAAGTTTTTGCATTTAAGAATGCAATTATCAATTCATGCTTTTTCATTTGAGCATGTACATGAATTTCATGCTTTTCATAAGACATTAGCATGTTATAAAAGAATCATCATGTCATGGAGATAACTAAAGGTCATTCATATCATACTTCCTATAAAAATCTCCTAGTCCAAAATGCATGTTTGAACATAAATATGACATGGATTGTAAACAAGCAAGGTTCACACTTATTGAATTGAAAACATATATACATATGTGCAACCAAGCTTACTCAAGCAATCAACAAAGAAGCATAAGATTTTTCAAATTTTTTGCAAGTGACAAGAATGCAAAAATAGCTCTCTTTGCTTGAGTTCCCCATATGGGGTTAGTATCAACCTTCATTAATGAAGGCGATGAGGTCCTATGGACCTACCAAGTCCATTGGACTTAGTTGAACCTATTTGAGACTTGTTAGTCTCGTAGCAAGTGGGTTCATCTTTCCTTATCCATATAGATATGACTTTTTTCTTCTTAGTGGTTAAGGGTTGCATGTCATTCACTAACCTAGGATTATTGACAAAGGATTTCCTAGGCTCATGCAAGTGGGCTTTTCTTAGCCTCTTTTTCTCTATCATGCTATTAATCTTACAATGCTTAATGTACTTAAAGCACTTAGGCCTAATATGCCCATAAACACCATAATAATGACAAGTTGGTACAAAGTAAGAATTCATACCATGTCCTTGTGAAGTCATTGGAGACTCATCATGCATTTGATGTCTCCTTTGGTGTTGAGCCGGTTCATGTCTTCTATGTGGTTGAACCGGAATGGGTTACCTCCTTGGATGAGGTAGCATGTTTTGCCTCTTTTCATAGTGAGTTATTTGTTGAAGAGAGTTGACTCGAGAGGCTCTAATCCGTTGAGCTTGGGGTTGTCTTGTTTTCACCACCTTCACTTGTGCATTTTTCAAACATTGTCCTAGTTCTAACTTCTTCCTAGGAGTTTGCACCGGTGACGCTTCTATCTTACCCAAACTCTTCACAAAGACGGTCTTCTTAGGAATAGAGCAATCCTTGCTCACTTCGAATCCAAGACCTCTTTTGTCACAATGGATTTTTCCTACACCAAGTATGTTGTCAAGCTTCTTGGTGCTTGTGGTCATTCTAGTCAATGACTCTTTGGCTTCAACAAGCTCTCTCTTCAAACCCTCTTCATTCCTCTTAGACAAAGCTAGCTTATCTTTTAGCTTGTCTTCTTCCACCATGGATCTTACCACTTCATCATTCAAGTGATCAACTTGTGTTGAAAGCCTAAGTAGTTCTTCCTTTAACCTTTGAATCTCCTTTTTATTCTTTAACTTAGAGCTTTCAAAACTTTCAAAGTTGTCCTTAAGATCCATCTTCTCCACTTGTTTCCTTAAGAGGTCATTGTATGTTGAAAGCTCTAGATTTTCTTCCTCTAAAATCCTTAGAAATCTATCTTTCTTCTTCATGGAGCTTTCAACATTGACTATAAAGTCATGCACATCCATATTCTCTACATTTCCAATTGTAGAGTTAGAAAAGAAGTCATCTCCACTAGTGTCATCTTCTAGAATCTCCTCCTCTCCTATGGATCCAATATCCTCATCAAGACCTTCACCTTGATCTCTTGAGTCAATAAGTGTCATATCCCAATGTGAAGTGACAACTATCTCCTCTAGAGCTACTTCTTCGACTTTCTCTTCTATGGGATCACTAGCAATGGAATTCTTACCAACAACTTCATTTTCTTCATTAGTGGCACCCAATGCCTTGAAGTTATTGACAAGCTCATCATCACTTGATGACTTATCTCCCTCTCCGGAGTCATCACTTTCACTCCAAGTGGCGACCATCATTTTTTCTTTCTTGTTCTTCAAATTCCCACAATCGGGTGAGATATGACCTATGCCGCCACACTCATAGCAATGGACCCCTTTCTCTTGCCTAGGCTCATGCTTCTTGAAGGGAGCCTTTTTCTTCAAGTCTTGGCCTTTGGATCCAAAGCCACGCTTCTCGAACTTGACAAATTTCTTGAATCTTTGAAGAATCAAAATCATGTCTTCGTCCAAGTCACCTTTCTCCTCATTCCCTACCTTAGAAGCACTCAAAGCAATTCATTTTTGCTTCTTTGAAGGAGTGGAGCTAGGACTCTTCCTAGACTCGTAGGCGAGAAGTCTACCTATTACCTCGCTCAGCTTCATGTCCTTAAAATCACTGTTTTCTTCTAAGGCCGTCACCTTAGACTAAAACCTCTCAGGAAGTGATCTCATTATCTTTTGCTTGATCCTTCTATCCGAGTAAGGGTCACTAAGTTGATGACTTTGGTTGACAATGTCCATCAACCTAATCTCGAATTCGTTGAAGCACTCATTCTCCTCCATCCTAAGTGTCTCAAATTGTGTTTGGAGGACTTGAAGTTTGGATTCCTTCACTACTTTGGTTCCCTCGTGTGCAACCTCTAAGATGTCCCATGCCTCCTTGGCTATCTTAGTGTTCTGAATCAGTTTGTACTGATTTTCGTCCACTGCACATATAAGGGCGTGCCATGCCTTTTGATTCCACTTGGACAACTCAAACTCGGGTTGTGTCCACTGTGCCTTAGGCTTGATCACTTCTTCTCCTCCACCCGTGGGAGTCATCATAGGAGGCGAATATCCATCTTCAATGGCCATCCATGCCCTATCATGGATTTGACACACATATGCCTCCATCTTCCCTTTCCATTGGGAGTAATTTATACCAGTGAGGAGGGGAGGCGTGTGCTTGAAGCACCCTCATGGTTGCCACCGAATCCATTCATTGTATCAAATGAATGAATGAAATGTATGCAAAATGTATGAATGAGCAAAAATCACACAAATGCACAACACACCTAAAATGAGCTAGGATCACCTAAGTATATCTAGGAACCCACTCTGATACCAATTGAAAAGAATACGGTGTGTTCTAAATATATAATCTAGAGGGGGTGAATAGATTTTAACTATTATTACCCAATTTTCACATGCAAGTCAATTTTACGAAAATGCCACTACTAGTCAAAAATACATACAAGTGTAATATAGTGCGGAATTTAAATAACACTTGATGTATATGTGGAAACCCAACCACTGGGAAAAACCACGGGCTGTATAATGCACCACACTCGGAACTCGAAATCACTAATTGAAATGAAGTTTACAACCTATGTAGACCTCGTCTAACACTCCGGTCTGTAACCCCTCACTTCTACCTAGCGGGCCTTTATTAGCAACCCTATTCCAATTTGCTTGAGGCCTAAGCACTCTTAGCCCCAAGACTTACTTCTCAATGAAGAGAAACAACCTAAGTGAATATGTATGAATATTCAAAATGCAAATTAGAGCTAGGTTACTCTATATGCTTATCTAGGATAATGATTTTGCAATTAAAACAATCCTAGATATAAATGGCTAGATGACATGTCAAATAGCTTAGCTAATCAAGATTAAGCACAAAACCTAATAAGCTATCACAATACAACTTCTCAAACATACATCATACTAATCTCAAACTTGTATTCAAAGTATATAAAATAACATACAAGTAATTAAATGAGATTGCTTGTTAAGAGAAACACAAAATATGTAAGATATTAGTGAAAAGCTTACCAAGCAAAGTATGATGAAGAATCCATGCAAGATGTCATCTATATGATCAAAGGTGATGCTAGATGATGATTGATGACCATGAAAAAGTGTTTGAGTGATTAAAAATGAGTTCTTGAAATTTTTCTTCTCTTTGAAAAATATCCTAAGTATGAAATCTGAATATGAACTCTTGTTGTTGACATAAAGTCAAAGTGGCATATATATAGGAGGCCAAAACAAAGTGTGGTCGTTTTGATAAGTTTGCCTCAATATTGCCTTGGGCGCTGTACGTAGAGCGCCTATTGTACAGCGCCTGTACAGCGCCCCTACTCTGTTCTCACGGGAAAATAGAGTGGCGTTGTACGTAGAGCGCTTTGTACAACGCTTTGTACAGCACCTGTACAGCGGCCCAACAGCGACCGAATTAAATCGATCAGGTCTGAACAGCGCTCAATGGGCGCTGTTCGTACAGCGCTTCTGTAGAGCACTTTTGGGAGCGCCCAATGCAAAAATGCAATCCTAAGTCTAAGCATGACAAGGCAATTGGATATGCAACATGCAATCAAACTAACATGCAAGAAGAGATGTTAATGAACATTAATGAGCACAATATGACAACACATACACAATATACAAGAAAATGAATTAAGCATGAGATGTGAGTGTGTGTGTGCTTCTAATCTCTTTAAAGCAAATTAAGCACATAGAATTTTACCTTTGGTGCTTATCAACCTTGAGGACATGAGAGGGTCTTGAACTTGAATATCTATCACTTAAGCTACCCTTACATACAATCCCCAACACGTGGTTTGTCCACGAAATAAGCCAATAAACAAAACGGGAATCCTTACAGACGGAATATAGAAAATGAATCGGAAAAGATGATAAAATAAATAAGACATAAAAAATTGGAAGATAAACTTGAATTAAAAAAGGCATATAAAAAATATTAGAACAAAAAATTGAATTAACAAAAGTACCCTTGAGATGAGACTTGAACCAAGCACCTAAGTCTAAAATTAAGATCCACCACCCGCCATACCACCAATGTTGTTAACGATTTTTAATTAATATGTATATATACAATGTAAAAAGAATCAATTTTTTTTTTAAATATTGAGGTAGGGCACGGGCCCCACCTAGTCTCCACGTGGGTCTACCCCTGAGTGGTATGTACGTCCTTTGGGACTGGATCATGTAATCTTCTAGTTTAATTCTCATCGTGTCATCATCCAGAGTATTCCTATCATGTAATGATGTTGCCCCTAGCAGAAACCTGTCAACCAAATAAATACCCATTGTACTCCACATGAAAGTGCAATAGTATGAGCATCTCCAATGTAAAAATGCATTTTTGAGTTTCTAAATAGTGCCACATCAGCATTTCTATTTATTATGGGCCCACTTTTGAATTTTTTTTTTAAAGAAATGCATATTCACATCTCCAAAGCAATTATCTAAAGTCAAATATGCATCCATTTTATGTCCAATCATAATAAAACAATTATTACACTCTCTCTCCTCTTTAATTTTACAATTAAACGAGATTTAATATTGTTGGTGGAAAGAGTTAGAAATCCTAGTCAGCATTTCTAGGAGAGTTTCTAGAATTAGAAACCCAACTCCATATAACTTTTTTTTTGGCCACATCATCTCCATATTGAACTTAGATAATAGCTTCGGAGAGTTTTTCTAACTTTTTTAATATATATCCTATGTGGTACTCCATTTTCTCCAAATGCATAATAGCATTGGAGATGCTCTATATTGAATATTAAAAATACTCGATAAACATGAAGAATTTAAAGTAAGACCATTTTCGATAACCTTGTAGGCTATAATTCCCTCTATTATATTAAAACTTAAATAAGTTACTAAATATTATCCTAATCCAAAAATGTTTAATTAAACTGAATGCACCCACTGTAAAACAGTGAGAACAGTTCCTTGATGTGACCACCCAATGGACAGTAATAATGAAAATGCGATGGACTGGGTCGGCACATCCATCAAGTACAAATGTCAGGATCAGTTCTTCGGTCAGTGTGAATAGGGAACCGAATTAATTTTCCATCTTCGACTAATTTCTATTTTATTTTATTTTTAAATATACAACAATTGCTGGGATCGGCAAGATTAGGCTGCACTATAGCAGCCCGGACTGCAGCTCCCATAAGCACCGGCCGGCGAAAGAGCACCCACAATCGGTGGGACAACACCCACACTTGGAATTAATGGCCAAGGGGGACAAATAATATATATATATATATATATATATATATATATATATATACACATGTACACATCGGGTGTTGAACTGTGGTGGTGGAGGCTCCCAAAGGGAGGGTCCAACCACATTGGAAGGGGGCACGACTGATCTTCAAAAAAAAAAAAAAAAATTAAGGGCCGCGACTGTCTAGTAATCAACACCTTCAAACGATAATGCCTTCATTGCTATTATAAATATCAAAACCAACAATGGAAAGCAAGTGTATCAAAACTAATGACCATACTATGGCGACCGTAGGTGAAGTGGACAGCAATGGGGAGAATGATAAAATTTACCCAGTTCTCATTGCCATGTCGACACACATCCGGAAAGTCGAAGCACTCAGAGATGCCATCAGAAAAATGAAAGTAGTCAGAGATGTTATCACAAAATGTACAAGCAATGCTCCGATGGGGAGACACCGAGTTTACGCCGCTTGTCCGATGGACATTGCTTGGTTACGTTTACAATTATTTGAAGTCACTGAAGAGGCACGCCGGCTTTTAGCAGAGCTCGATGTAGAGTTCGGTTCTCCTCCAGGACCGTCATCCCTTCCTGCAAACTGATCAAACAAGTCCTACATCTTGTTTCAATGATCCGTGCACATATTCATTTTTTTATCTTTCATCAGGGTGCTTGGTTTTAATGTCTTGAAGTTAACGAAGGGTATTTTCATCCACTAAATCTTAACTCCGTTTCAGGTGTTAACTATATCTTAGGGTAGCCAATCAGTCGCCAGACACATGAGGATTGTACTTACCTTTTTTTCAATTATATTAATATATGATTAGTTCATGAAATGATAAGATTCTGAAACAAATAATAGCACGCTGTGTATAAAACTATCTAGAGGGGGGGGGGGGTGAATAGATTTTAAGCTTTTTACCCAATTTTTTCGTGTTAGTCAAAATTACGAATTTACCCCTAAATAGATAAAGCAATAAATCAAGTATAAAATGCGGAAATTAAATAAGACTTGATTTTTACGTGGAAACCCTCACGGGAAAAACCACAGGCTAGTAAGTAAGCCACACTCGAACCTCGAATCCACTAAATGTGTAAAACGATTACAACCTAATCCCGGAAGTAATCACACACCTACCTAATCCCGGTATAAGTGAACCTAGTCCAATTTGCTTGCGATCTAAGCAACCTAATCCCTACACACAAGACTTACTTTCTCTATGAAGAGAATAACAACCCTAAGTGAATATATGAATATTCAAAATGCAACATAGAGCAAGGGAAACCCTATATGCTTATCTAAGATGATTAATATGCAATTAGAGCAATCCTAGATATCAAAACTAAATGACATGTCAAATCAAATAGTTTAGCTAATCAAGATTAAGCACAAAACCTAATTAGCTATCACAATACAACTTCTCAAACATACATCATACTAATCTCAAACTTATATTCAAAGTATATAAAATAACATACAAGTAATTAATTGAGATTGCTTGTTAAGAGAAACACAAAATATGTAAGATATTAGTGAAAAGCTTACCAAGCAAAGTATGATGAAGAATCCATGCAAGATGTCATCTAGATGATCAAGGATGATGCTAGATGATGATTGATGATTGATGATCATGGAAAAGTGTTTGAGTAAACTAAAAATGAGTTCTTTGGAATTTTTCTTCTCTTTGAAAAATATCCTAAGTATGGAATCTGAATATGAACTCTTGTAATTGACCTAAAGTCAAAGTGGCATATATATAGGAGGCCAAAACAAAGTGTGGTCGTTTTGATAAGTTTGCCTCAAAATTGCCTTGGGTGCTGTACGTAGAGCGCCTCTTGTACAGCGCTTGTACAGCGCCCCAACTCTGTTCTCACGGGAAAAAAGAGTGGCGCTGTACGTAGAGCGCTTTGTAAAGCGCTTTGTACAGCGCCTGTACAGCGACCCAACATCGACCGAATTAAATCAATCAGGTCTGAACAGCGCTCAATGGGCGCTGTTCGTACAGCGCTTCTGTAGAGCGCTTTTGGGAGCGCCCAATGCAAAAATGCAATCCTAAGTCTAAGCATGACAATGCAATTGGATATGCAAGATGCAATCAAACTAACATGCAAGAAGAGATGTTAATGAACATTAATGCACAAAAGTAAGACACACAACATACAAGAATTAAACATATGCATGAGTTGTGAGTGTGTGCAACTATCTCTTCAAGACAAGTAAGCACAAAGAAATATACCTTCGGTGCTTATCAATGCGAGGTCTTCAAAAGGGCTTCGAACAATAAACCCGATACCTAGGCTACCCTTACAAAGAACCCCAATATGTGGTTTGTCCATGAAATAAACCAATCAACAAATGGGAACCTTACAGATTCTTAACAAAATGGGTTGGTTTTAAGCCTTCTTACCCGTATCCATCATTTCATCTTTCTAGACGATGTTGTGTCTTGCATTATATATTCATATTAAGAAAAAACCCTAAATAAAACGGAAAAAAAAGATTATTCAAGAGGCATCGTCTTAATCAATTAAAACAAGACTTATAATAACATAAGGGTACCCTTAATTAATGATCTTAAATAATTAAATAAGAAATATTTAGAGCATCTTCAAAAGATTATATTTTCACTCTTCAAATGTCTATTTGCTTACCTATGTGTCAATTTGAAGACTGAAAAAAAAGGAGCCCCTCCAAAAGACTCTTCAATTAGAAATAGAGTTATAATATTTTAATGAAAGCACTCAAATTCCTCCCCCAACAAATCTAATCACCCTCCAATTTTTTCAAGTTAGAAATAATAATATGTTATTATTAAATATTCAATATTAGTCTCATTTTAAAGATCTAGATGAGACCCTTCTAATGGTATAATTTTTATGATGATAAAATTTATAAATTAAAACTTTGACAATTGATTTGAGTCCTTTTTATAATTAACACCTTTTAACTTTTGTTTTCAATATTGGGGTTTTACCCTTGAAATAGTGTCTTCCCCTCTTCCCAGTTCCCAATCACCCTTGAAATATTATCTTCCTCACTCTCAGTCTCACACCCTCACACCCTTCTTATATAACTCCACCTGTGTTTATTGTAAATCCGCCCTTGAATCTCCTGTTTCCATTCTTTACACCCAACAGTTTTGTTTGCCTCTAGTCAACATGCTTTCTTCCTCACGTAGTGAAAAGTGTTTGCTTCCATGCTACATCTCTTCCCAATCACCCTCCACCTGTGTTTTACTTTTGGTTCCGGTTTAGATTGTTTGTTTTACCTTTTAATATTGAGTTAGGTTTCTTCGATTGGCCAGGTAATGGAGCATAAATAATCGTTGGAAGATACTGCGGTTCCTATTTCTTGGAAAGAAAGAAGACCTCCGGGGAGGCCACGGTATAAAACTATGGCAAAAAAGTGCGTATTCATAACGAACCCCTTTCTTGTTCAAGTGGTGAACAGAGACATCCATCACTATGATGTTGGTGGATGAGACATTGATATTTCTGATGAAAGCACTAGGTGACGACGTGGTTAATTGCATGGAGAAGGTTTGGAGCATCCAAAGCATTCCATTGATGCTAGTGTATCTGCAGAATTTTTGGTAGATATGTTGGAGTATGAAAATAGTTCACTATGAGCCACTAGTAATGAAAATAATGTATTGATCGTGTAAGGGTTATGTTCAGAAAGCTATTATATATTAATTTTCTGATGAAGTTTTCGAATTGAATATACATGGTTGCACATTACACAGAACTACCATTGCACGTTATACCATTCAAATTATTTATTTTAATTTTTCATTCATGCAATATATCCCATACATTATCCCATACTTAAAAGTTGGTGTTCGGTCGTTTAAATCCCCACTGTAAGTAAATGAAATGAATACTTACATCTGTATATCTGTTATTGGGTTACCGAAAATGTCGCAAATGAATTTTCATTACATTCAAACAATTGTCATTATCACTTTCATTAAGATGTTCTTTTACGCAATTTACCCAACTCAATATGTAACACATGCAGTGTAATAAATCATTGCAACATTTGCACAACGCATAACACGATATCAGTGTACAAAATAGTAAACCTTATTTATATTGTAACCAACCCTCTCCGGGTGACATAGAGACATAGACATTACATACTACGATTAGTTTCGAACCAGATGTGTTGAATCCGGTTTCATGTTCGAAATCAGTCATTTTCTGTCGTTCAATCTCGAGGGTCGATCGAGTAATATCCTAATGCTTTGTTTTAACCTTTCTATGTTCGTGTCTTCTGGATAGGGGTTAACGTGACAAACCTAATTTGTTGTTGACAGAATTGATTTTGCTTGCTTTGTAGAGCATAATGACGTTTGATGTGATGGCCCGTAGGGATTTTGACAACCCAAAAACCAATGGCCATGCTTTTCTGGCGCAATGCCGGTCTACAAATAGTCAAATACACTCATTACCTCTTTGTGTAGGCATGTAGCCTTGCAAAAACAGGAATGGACAGTTGAATACTTGAATCTGTGTTAATCAATTTAAATTGCGTCATCAAATCCTTATACTCCCAACGCAATCATATCATATATATATATATATATATATATAATGATAGAGTTTCACAACTCCACTTAATAATGAATTTATAATTTCAAAAAAAGCCTTAATTATATCAATGCATGCACTTAATTAATAACTAATGAACTTACAATTTCAAAAAAGCCTTAATTATATCAATGCATACACTTAATTAATAAATAATCATCATATAATAATATATATTTATATATAATAATAGAGTTTCACAGCTCCACTTAATAATGAATTTACAATTTCAAAAATGCCTTAATTATATCAATGCATGCACTTAATTAATAACTAATGAACTTACAATTTCAAAAAACTTGAGAACTTCAAAAGCCTCGATTTATAAATTATAAATTCTAACCCAACTTTAAAATTCAAATACATTCACAACACTAACCCCACGGTTGTTTTAAGACATCGTTTTCCGAAATGGATAGGAATTTCCAAGGCGAAGCAGCGGTCAGCCGAGATCGAATATACTCCTTTCTTGACGTGATTTTACAAGTATTCAGTGAATTGGAGGAAGTGCGAACTCACTTTTCTAGGCATTTAAACACAGATGTGGTTTTGTTATGGACAAAATTCATCCAGGTAATTGATGACACACAGAGACTAATCGCGGACTTTGAGAGGGAGATGGGTCGTCCTTTTTCACCGTCTCATCCTCCCCATTAGGTCATTCAAAGTACTGTAAACGAACACATGTAGGTTGTTTGTCTTTACCTTATCAAATTTTACGTATGGAAATTTTGACTAGTGGGTTCAGCTACTGTATATTGCAAGTTGGGATGCGATGTTTTTAAGTTTGGAATATGTAAACGAAAATCTTCACCTTGTGTTTTCTATGTTTTTATCTTTGAATTTGGTGCAGTGGTTTGCAAATGAAATGTCGTAGATAAATTTCTGCATCCCTAGTGAAGTTCTTGTATGAGTTTCCCTATCACATGGGGAAGACGAACCAAATCACGCGACGCATGTGTTTCAAGTGTCTTCATGCTTCCATTTACCACCAAAATGAGTTAAAACTTTATTATTTTAACAGGAAATTCAAGCCAATTACCCATTTTGTGTTCAGGTTACCTGCAACACAAAATCCGTTGTTTCACACTATTATTAGTTTACCGATTACAAATTGTGTCTAATGTCTTTTCAACTCTTTATCTTTTCAACTCTTATCGTGATAGAATAAACGTTCAACCTATGGGACAAAAGGGTTAGAGTAACTCCAACTAAGTATCCTCAGAAGTGAGAGAGTAATGAACATTTGCCTAGAAAAATAGTCCAACAGAGTCAATAATCAAATTGCTTGTTCACTTGGTATCGGCCAATCATTAGTACATACCCACAGTACATGTCACCGTCAAGCGTAATCCTTTACAGCGTAATGGATTAATCGTGTTTGCGTAATAACTAAGAACGTTGGTGGTCGATCGAATGTAATTTTACCGCCTATTAATATTTCTATAAATACCTTCAAAATACATATATACGAAGATTATGTATTTGTATTGGTTAGTAATAAGATTATTATATTAGTTTTACAATTAACAATAGAATCTTCTGGTTTTGTAAATTATTGTTAACAATAAAATACTAATTTTTGTACATCAGTTTTTTAAAATTCAAATTGAGCTGTAAATAAAAAGGGGTATAAATAAATTAGGGTGCCCTAGCTTTTTTTATGGGTGCAAATATCTGCACTGTTTTTTAAATATATCACAACCACCTCAACAAAACAGCAAACCACAAAACGACCCGGTTTTACCAATTTGGACACGCGGAGATCGCAAATGGTTTTTGGATTAGATGGGAATTTTTTTCCGTCTATTTGAAAATCACCATACTACCTCATGTAAAAAAAAAAATAGAGTTTCACAGCGCCACATGTTGCCTTGAGGGAGTTTTGGTATTAAATTATATATTTATATTTAACTTTAAAATATTTAATCAATTAATTAAAATGATTTTGATTTTAGTTGAATCATATAATAATTGTTATTCTTCCTATGAAGCTCTTAGTTATCCAATGCCATTATAATTGTTATTAACTCTTGGAAGCTCTTAGGTATCCAATGCCATTAAGAATAAATTCTTAGGTAAAACCATTTAGAATAAACTCTTAGGAAATACCATTAATTATCCAAGGCTCTTCGTTTCCACCACTACCAATAATTGATTCATTGGTTATAAGTTCTAACCACCGACTCAAATTCTGTTAATGTTGGATACATCATGGTAATTAATAATTAAAAGAAATCTTTTTTATTTATATATTTTCTCATGCCTCACAAGGTTTGGCAATTAATTCATTAATTTGGTTTTTAATATGTTATTGCTCCCATTTTAAAAAATTATTAGTAATTGTAGCATTCAATTCACCCTTATTGTCCATTAATAATTATTGATTCGTTATCTCTGTAAGGATTCCCATTAATTGATTGGCTTATTTCGAGGACAAACCCATGTTGGGGTTTGGTTGTAAGGGTAGTCTAAGTGATTAAGGTTAAAGATCAAAGACCCTTTCCAAGACCTCAAGAGGACAAGCACCAAAGGTATATTTGTAGTGCTTACTTTGCCTTGAAGAGATATAGTTGCACACACACACAACATGCATAACTCTTATTCTTGAATGTTGTGTTTATATTTTGTGTGCATTGTGCTTTATTGATTATTCAATATCTCTTCTTGCATTAAATTGATTGTATCTTGTTCTATGAAATGCCATGACATGATAGGCATTAGGATGCATTCAATACCCACACTTGCACTTCATGTATGTTAGCTTTTAGTGTGGAGTAATTCGTTTCCCGAAGGATGTCGGAAACATCCGTGCGTGCACATTGGTGTGCTCATTTTTGCGTGAAAACGGGCCACGGAGAATGCCATTGGCTTCTCCTTTGTTTTCACCATTGTTGGTGATCGGCGATTATGATCGGTGGCCTGGCCACCGAATTAAACCGCCGTTTACATCCAGAAGTGTCTGGAGCAATTCTACGGTCATGATCGGTGGTCACGACCGCCATTCGAAACTACCGTTCATACCTGATCCATTTTTATCTCTCGGGTTTGATTCGGCGATTGGATCGGCGGTCATGAAACCGCCGAATGAAACTGCCGTTGTTCCCCTATTCATCTCGGGTTCAATTCGGCGGTTATGATCGGCGGTTATGATCGGCGGCCTGGCTGCCGATTGAAACCGCTGATCGGTGCGTTTCAGGGGCAAACTTGTTTTTTCACCTGCCCTGTTTTTGGCCTCTATAAATACATCCTTATCTCTGGTTCAGAACACAAGTCTTGCATCCCAAGAACCCTAGAGAGATATTTAGAGAGACTTGAGAGAAAAAGCTTAAAGATCACATCTTTAATTCTCTAAACCCATTCCCACATGCACAAATCATCATCTAGGCATCATCTAGGTTCATCTAGTATATGCTAATGCATGGGTCTTCTTCAACACACATGGTATGATTTGTTGAACACTTTTATCTTACATAATTAGTGTTTCTACTTATCAATTTTATCTCATTTATTACTTGTATGTGTTTAGATTAATTTCTACATACATGATTGAGATTATGTGTTAATTGGGTTAATTGATAGATATCTAGGTTTTTATAATCTATGATTATCTATGCTATTTGACATGTCATTTAGCCATTAATATCTAGGATTGCTTTAATTGCAAATTCATCATCCTAGATAAGCATCTAAGGTTACCTAGCCTTTTTTGTTATTTGAATATCATGATATATTCACATAGGTTGTGCATCTCTTTTGAGAGACTGAAGTCTTGTGTGATTGACCGGGATTAGGTCGGACACCGGGAATAGGTGGTCATATAAGCAATTGGAATAGGTTCACTTATACCGGGATTAGGTAGGTGTGTGATTACTTCCAGGATTAGGTTGTAATCGTTTTGCGATTCGAGTTCCGAGTGTGGCTCACTAAACAGCCCGTGGTTTTTCCCAGTGGTTGGGTTTCCACGTAAACATCAAGTGTTATTTAATTTCCGCATCTTATTACACTTGTATGTATTTTTGACTTGCTAGGGGTATTTTCGTAAAATTGACATGCACGCAAAAAATTGGGTAATATCATTTAAAATCTATTCACCCCCTCTAGCTTTGTATATAGAACACACCGTATTCTTTTCAATTGGTATCAGAGCGGGTTCCTAGATATACTTAGGTGATCCCTTGCTCATTTTGGTGTGTTATGCATTTTGTATGATTATTGTTTTTGACATACATTTTGCATTCTTCTCATTTGCATTCATTCAACGCAAACATTATGAGTGATTTTGTGAGAGAAGAAATTGACTCCGTTGAAGAGATGTCTTTCTTCCTAGAGAGATTTAGGAGAGTTGTGAAATTAACCACCTCACCTCCTAAGAAGAAGTTGACCACCTCACCTCCTAAGAAGAAGAAGACAATTGCTTTGGAGACTTCGAAGCATGACAAGAAGAAGGTTATCTCAATTGAAGACATGGGACTCAATGACAAGCCAAACTAGGGAGTGTTTTCAAGAGAGGGGACTCATTGTTACGAATGTGGAGGATTCGGGCATATCTCCCCGGAGTGTGGAAACTTGAAGGATAGAAGAAAAGGAAAGGCGTTGGCCACCTTATGGGATAAATATGAAGATGACGAAAATCCTTCAAGTGATGAAGAACTTGCTATCATCTACACGGAATTTAGAGCCAAGAGTGTAAAAGTTGAAGAAGATGGCAAAGTTGCTTTTACTTGTGATCCCCAAGAAGAACTAGATATAGAAGTAGTTGGTGTAGCTACTCATCGGGATTTGGCTCATTCCTCATCAAGAGACAAATTTGATGATCTTGATGAAGGAGATGACTCCATTGGTGAAACGGAGATTATAGGAGATGACACAAGTGCTGAATATTTGTCATCTAACTCCACAAATGGATATGTGAAGAGTATGGATCTTAATGACTACAAAGTCAAAGTTGAGAGCTCAATGATGAGGAATAAGGAAGAAATTAGAAGATTAAAAGAAGTTAATCTAGAGCTTTCAACACTAGTAGACCACGTGTGTGAAGAAGCGGTGAGATCCATGGTAGATGAAGATAAGCTAAAAGACGACTTAGCCTTATCTAAGAGGAGAGAAGAAGAGCTGAAAAGAGAGCTTGAAGAAGTTAAGGTCTTAATGGCTAAGATGACTTCAAGCACCAAGAAGCTTGACCACATGTTGGGAGTTGGAAGAAAGCCAAGTGACAAGAGAGGTCTTGGCTACATTGATGACAAGGATGCCTCCTCCACAAGCAATACATCCTTTGTCATGGACATGAACTTCAATATGTCCCCTCCTCCTCAACACCCTAGGAAGAAGATTGACCTATGAGAGTGTTCAAGAAGTGCCCAAGTATTCGAGGCACCAAAAGGTCAAGCTCAAGCTCACACCCAAAGGGCTCCTCACACCAACTTCCCTCAAATTCAAAAACATAATGGGAAGAGTTCAATCATGCAAGCTTAACCGAGCAAGCAACCTCGTCTTGGTTATCAACAAAGGAGGAAAGATCCTATCCAACAACCAAGACAACCACAACGACAAGGGAAAGCACCTATCCATGCTAAATGGAATGGTATGATTCCTAACTTTATCCCCACTTGTCATTTTTGTGGTATTGATGGTCATATTAGACCAAGTTGCTTACATTACATTGAAATGTGTAGAGCTAAAAGCATGATTGACAAGAAAAATGCTAGAGCTAAGATGCATCTTCATAAAAAGGAAGAAAATCATTTGCATGATCCTTTTTCATCTTGTACTCTAGAACCTTTGTCCACTAGGATTGACCTTGTGTCACCTAAGTGGATTAAAAATGATGAACCCGCTTGCTACGAGACTAACAAGTCTCAAATAGGTTCAACTAGGTCCGATGGACTTAGAAGGTCTTTAGGACCTCATGCCCTTCTTTGAAGTGGTATGGAAAATTGACCCCATATGGGGAACTTAAGCAAAGAGAGCTATTTTGCATTCTTGTCACTTGCAAAAATTTGAAATATCTTATGCTTCTCTTTTGTTGCTTGAGAAAGCTTGGTTACACCATGTATATATATTTTCTATTCAATAAGTGTGATCAATGCTTGTATTGCAATCCATGTCATATTTATGTTCAAACATGCATTTTTGGACTAGGAGATATTTACATAGGATATAATTTGAATGACCTATAATGATCTCCATGACATGATGATTGCTAAATGACATGCTAAGTGCTAATCTTGAAAAGCATGTTTTGATGATTGCAATTCTTAACTGCAATAATGTGTGAAAAAGCTTATGAGACTCAAATGAAAAAGGATCTTGTATCCATTCAAGGATTTTACAATCCAAATGTCTCTCTTTCTTTATCGGTTGAACATGTCTACTATCATACGGATATCTTATCCGGAAAAATCAAGTAGGGTGCAAAGTCGCTCATGACATGTTTAGCTTATAAAGTTGGATATAGTTGTTCTTAAATTGAAATCAATGAAAACCTATATCCTTGTTTCTCTCTTGACATTGGTGAAATTGGTTTGAATTCATATTAAAAACCTTTGTCATTTGCTTTGCCAAATACCATGGTATTTTGGACTTAAATGCTACATATCTTGTATGCAAAGCATTTTTTTTTTTCACACATTTTCTTTAAATAAATCTCCTTGTTTCTCTCCAATTAATTGAGATTGCATAAAGTGACTTATATTGATTATGCAAATATCTAGAATGCCACTATCTCTCTTTGCCTTGAGTGACTCGGTTGGGGACTACTCCTTTGTCTATATCATGACAAAAAGGGGGAGTAGGTTGTGGTAAGGGGAGTTGCAAATTGTAGTAGCAATTGTGCATGTTGGGGAGAGTACTTATTGAGGGGGAGCATTTGCACATTACATACATTGCATGATGTTGTGTTTAAATTCTTAAATGCAAATGCTTGTTTATCTCACTTGATTCATCTCACCTTTTGTTGTATTGGAAAGTATGAAAACTTATTTTTCAGGGATTGATTATTCTACAAGAGATTGAAGACTTCAAGATTTATTTTATCTTATCTCTTTGTATTGTAGAAAATCTTTATAGACCCATAGTTTCTATTATGTTGTGAGGAATCAATGTGAGTGGTGGTTTTGTCATGAAATAGCCAAAAGGGGAGATTGTAAGGATTCCCATTAATTGATTGGCTTATTTCGTGGACAAACCACATGTTGGGGTTTGGTTGTAAGGGTAGTCTAGGTGATTAAGGTTAAAGATCAAAGACCCTTTCCAAGACCTCAAGAGGACAAGCCTCAAAGGTATATTTGTAGTGCTTACTTTGCCTTGAAGAGATATAGTTGCACACACACACAACATGCATAACTCTTATTCTTGAATGTTGGGTTTATATTTTGTGTGCATTGTGCTTTATTGATTATTCAATATCTCTTTTTGCATTAAATTGATTGCATCCTTTTCTATGAAATGCCTTGACATGATAGGCATTATGATGCATTCAATACCCACACTTGCACTTCATGTATGTTAGCTTTTAGTGTGGAGTAATTCGTTTCCCGAAGGATGTCGGAAACGTCCGCGCGTGCACGTTGGTGTGCTCATTTTTACGCGAAGACCGCCCACGGAGAATGCCCTTGGTTTCTCCTTGGTTTTCACCATTGTTGGTGATCGGTGGCCTGGCCGCCGAATTAAACCGCTGTTTGCATCCAGAAGTGTCTGGAGCAATTCTACGGTCACGACCGCCGTTCGAAACTGCCGTTCATACCTGATCCATTTTTATTTCTCGGGTTTGATTCAGCGGTTGGATCGGCGGTCACGAAACCGCCGTTGTTCCCCTATTTGTTTCGGGTTCAATTCGGCGGTTATGATCGGCGGCCTGGCTGCCGATTGAAACCGCCGATCGGTGCGTTTCAGGGGCAAACTTGTCTTTTCACCTGCCCTGTTTTTGGTCTCTTTAAATACATCCTTATCTCTGGTTCAGAACACAAGTCTTGCATCCCAAGAACCCTAGAGAGATATTTAGAGAGACTTGAGAGAAAAAGCTTAAAGATCACATCTTTAATTCTCTAAACCCATTCCCACATGCACAAATCATCATCTAGGCATCATCTAGGTTCATCTAGTATATGCTAATGCATGGGCCTTCTTCAACACACATGGTATGATTTGTTGAACACTTTTATCTTACATAATTAGTGTTTCTACTTATCAATTTTATCTCATTTATTACTTGTATGTGTTTAGATTAATTTCTACATACATGATTTAGATTATGTGTTGATTGGGTTAATTGATAGATATCTAGGTTTTTATAATCTATGATTATCTATGCTATTTGACATGTCATTTAGCCATTAATATCTAGGACTGCTTTAATTGCAAATTCATTATCCTAGATAAGCATCTAAGGTTACCTAGCCTTTTTTGTTATTTGAATATCATGATATATCCACATAGGTTGTGCATCTCTTTTGAGAGACTGAAGTCTTGTGTGATTGACCGGGATTAGGTCGGACACCGGGAATAGGTGGTCACATAAGCAATTGGAATAGGTTCACTTATACCGGGATTAGGTAGGTGTGTGATTACTTCCGGGATTATGTTGTAATCGTTTTGCACATTTAGTGGATTCGAGTTCCGAGTGTGGCTCACTAAACAGCCCGTGATTTTTCCCAGTGGTTGGGTTTCCACGTAAACATCAAGTGTTATTTAATTTCCGCATCTTATTACACTTGTATGTATTTTTGACTTGCTAGGGGTATTTTCGTAAAATTGACATGCACGCGAAAAATTGGGTAATATCCTTTAAAATCTATTCACCCCCTAGCTTTATATATAGAACACACCGTATTCTTTTCAATCTCTAAATACTCTTCCATTCAATTTATTATCAATTTTTTGAGATAATTATTCCTTATCTCTACGGACTCTTCACTTCCTCTGTAATGATAACAGCAAATTTTTCCTATTTAATAATTTTCTAAGATCAACTTAATGTGAGGAATGTACCGGATTCAATGGTTGTAGAATTTGAAATATCTAAATTATTAAGATTATTAGGTAATACGTACTGAATCTAAAAAGAACCATCGAGTACACTTGGCACAAAAATTGAAAGGTGAATGGTCTCTAGAAATTATCCAAAATTGAGCTAAATAATAACCTAAATAGCTAAATTATATTATGAAATGAAATATTAGGAGATAATTTAATAAAAAAGGTCCAATTGAGAAAAATAAAACAAAGCATGTGCATCACACATGTGAACATACTACTATACTAGTAACATATAATAATAACATCATTTTTTTCAAATAGAAGATTCAAATCAAAAGTAATTCTTGGCCATTGATCTGATGCCAAAGGAATTTCAGTAATTGTGATGGCAAAGGAATTTCAAAAGTAATTGTGATAATTATATTAGTTGTACACGAATATACCAAGTCAGTTACACGAATATAACAGACTTAGTTTATTCGTGTATACGTATAGTCTATTATATTCGTGTATACGTACTTACTCCACAACTTCTACCGTGTAAGCATTAAAAAAATGTATTTATGAATCCGGCACCTGGAAGAACATCTATAACACTCAAACTCTAGAGTGCATTTTTGCTCACCCACACTAACTATGGTGAACCATTACCACCCACTTCAGGTGTTGACACGTGTCCCAAACTTTGGGTTAACTTTAGACTTTGGGTTGAGTTTGGAACACGTGTCAACACCTGTAGTGGGTGGTAATGGTTCACCCTAGTTAGTGTGGGTGAGCAAAAATGCACTCTGGAGTTTGAGTGTTATAGATGTTATAGTTAGTGTGGGTGAGCAAAAATGCACTCTTTCTAAGTTTGACCGCTATTGCAGTGGGTGTTAACTGTGTTATGATAAAGTTGTGTCTGGGTATAAGAGGGGTTCTGTGCAGCGTAATGCATGATGCTGCCAAGTCAGCACATTTTCTGACGTGGCAGGATGAGGGTGGGGGAGGCACTGTGCATCGGATGCAACCAGGTTTTAGACAATTGACCAACTTTGATTAGTCGACTTTACACATCACATCAATACTTTGCATTTAATGGATGCAATAATTACATTTAATAATAAAATCATTATTTTTTATATATTTATTTAATCTAAAGGAATTCTTGGCAATTGATCTGGTGTCAACGCCAATTATATAGCAAATCCAAACAGTCAATTGGATTTTGTAAATAGTTTTTATTTTTAAATTTGAATTTATCAAAACTTGAACGATATTTATTTTTTAATTGCAATTAAACCAAAAAGGTTAATTGCAATTTATTTGTGAAAGAGCAAACCTCAGGGGGGTTGGTTGCAATTTGGTCATAAATCCGGTAATATAACAGTCTTATTTTCTTCGTGTATACTAACTTACTCGAAGAACTTACACCATGTAAGCATCAAAAGGAGGAACTGTTCCGATTCTTCTGGAAGTACTTCTTTAATCGACGGTGCACCCATTCGTGTTGACGGTATGGCGTTCTCTGTTTTGATCCTAGTTTTGTTTCTTATCATAAGTTTTCTTGTTTCAATTTCATTATTACAACTGGGTATGTATTAATTGGTAATGGGTTTCAGTCTGGGTATGTCGTTTCGAACATGCAAGGAATAATCTATACCTAATTTGTGTTTTCTCGATGGGTTTCAGTCTGTAATTGTTACTACAAGGAAGATGATTGAAACGAAATCCAAATTACTCACAGGGACGACGGTTCGGATTATTCTATGAATGTTTATGCAATGTTCGACTTAAATACTGTATCTGGACTCAATGTTTATCCAGTGTTCGAACTTCGAACAAGCGATTTCATTAGAGATGGGTGGAGTTGCATTTTATCCTAACTCTAGATTTTATGTTTTTCGTCTTTACCGCTATAAAATATAAAGATTTCTAGGATGGGTTTTGTTCTGTTTAATTGGAGATGGGTTTCGTCTTTACTTTGGATATATGTTCATGCTGCCTCAATGCTTAGCTAGATTACTCTTGCAATTTTATATTTTTTTTACAGATGGTTGAGGAGGAAAATTTGGACCATTTGTTGGTACACCCGAGGGCCACTTGGAATTATAACATCACCATCAACACACACTGTTTTCACAAATTGATTTCCGATATAGACAAGATTCTTGACCATGCCGGTGAAAGGGCAGAATTTGAGTCAGGATCCTTTGGCCATTACTTGGATTTCCCTAAAGGGGGTTATTTTCAGGCACAGTTCATTCACAACTTGCTGCTGAGACAGATATTCATTCCTGGAGGTAGTGAGGACGAGTTATGGTTTGCCTTAGGAAAAACTAAGGCGAGATTTGGGAAGACGGAGTTCTGTCTGTGCACGGGCCTGAAATTTGGCCATCTGTCCGACATACCTTCAAGAGAGTATGAGGTTGTCCCGGGTGGTATTCACGCAAGGTACTTTCAGGGAAGGAAAAAAGTTGTGATCGCAGATTTGAAAGCTCCATTCATGGCGGAGGATTTCGACCGGCCTCACGATGCACTTAAGTGTAGGGAAAAATACCATAGTACACGCAGCGGAAGCGAGACTAAAAAAATAGACTTAGTAACTTTTAAAATTTTTCCTTTTTATGAACCTTAAACCCTTTAATCAATTAAACATATATATTATCTAACAAAAGAAGAATACCTTTTGTCGCATGATCCGATTGACTTACGTCGATGGTAATCCACAAGATCTTCAATCCTAGCACGAACGTGGATCACCTAGGAGCGTGGTCTCCCTTTTCTTTGAATTGCAAACCTGAGAATGGACAAACAAACTTTTCTTTTTCTTTGTTAGTCACAAAAACAATCAAAAGAAGACTAAGATTATTCCGGTCACTTTTGAGTTCTCAATCTAATGATCGAAACTCGCGTGAACCTAAATCGATGTTGTACACTCAAGCTTATTGATGAACAAGCAATTAGTGTACCATCAAAGAATAATCTATTCACTCTTTTATGTTTTAGTAGAATAAAAACCTTTCTATGAATTGAGAAGAAGAAGAAAATTGTATCAAACACAACCCATTTTTTGGCCGAATTCTATAAGTACACATATATATGTTGCCAATTTTTCTTTCCTTCTTTCTATTAGGGTGGCCGAATTCTACACCAAAAAGGGACTAGGGTTGCCGCAATACACAAGGCAAAAAGAGTTTGTGTTGCACCCTAATTACTATCTAGTTTAAGACTTCAAACCCTAATCCAACTCATAGATATTTTATTCTTTTATTTGACTAAATAAAAAGACTTCTTATTTGATTAAATAAATAAAATTAATTATTTATTTTCTTATCAAACAAGTCTTTTAATTTTAGTATACTACTACCAATAGTATAACTCTAGGAATCATATTTCCTAATCAGAAAAGATTTGTTTCTTAATTAAACAATTAATTAATAAATTAATTAATTCTTATTTAATTAAAACAATGAAACAAAATAATATATTAGGTTAAAAAGCACCTTGCCGCCCCACTTAAAATAAATGGGCCATATATTATTTTCTTATTTCATATAATCCATTGGACTTTAAATAAAAAGCCCACATGTGAACCAGACCCATTCTTACTAAAAGAAACAAGCCCACATGCCATTCATTAATATATAAATATAATTGAGCAGCCCATTACATAAATAATGTGCAAATTATATTCTTAATATATTAAATGCAATTCTAGATGGACCCTTAAATTGGTCCGGTAGAATATATCAAGTGATCCATGCAAGTCCGTGTGGATTGGGGATCTTGGCGGGCCATCTAAATTTAAGCTTCAATAGACATAACCTAATCACAATCAACAAATGATTCACTTAGGTCCGATCCATTAATTTTAACTCATTCCACTAAAGAGCTAAAATTGAACTCTTAAATAAAGATAAAAAAGGAAGATGTTCCTCATTCATACCCTAGACAATCAAGTTGGAGATAGTGTATCCTCGTGATTAATATCAGTAATCGCCAAGAGTTCATAGACCGCCTATAACTCTCCAAGTTACCATATTTACTCATATGACCACGTTTTGAACTTGGATATTTTGACTTGTCCAGAAGCCATGTTTTCAATAGACACTATCGAAAACTCAACGTTGAGATTTAATATCCAATTACCTCAAAACATCCATATGATGATATTATACTCTCATTTAATAAATGGAGCCACGATGTCCATATCTATAAATGAAGTCTTCTATCGATTAACAAACGAATATCACCAAACTATCGAGGATAGACTATGCGATATAATCGTACTCATTTGAAAGTTCTCAAATACTCGAGGTGTGTTTGTCAATATAAAGCTAGAGGGGGGGGGGGGGGGGGGGGTGAATAGATTTTATCTAATTATTACCCAATTTTCGCATGCATGTCAATTTTACGAAAATACCCCTAGCAAGTCAATAATACATACAAGTGTAAAAAGATGCGGAAATAGTAAATGACACTTGATGTTTACGTGGAAACCCTCAACAGGGAAAAACCACGGGCTGGTAAGTGCGCCACACTCGAACCTCGAAATCCACTATATGAAAAGACGGTTACACCCTCAAGTGATTCTCGGACCCTCACCCTATATAACCTCAGGCTATGGACACTACCAATCGCCACTCTTGGTTCAATCCCTAGTGATATCCCCTGATACACTACTCTTGGCGTGAGCACCCTCTAATCTACCACGCGGGCCTTTTATAGCGGCTCTAGTCCAATTTGCTTGAGGCCTAAGCACACTTAGCCCCAAGACTTCAATCTCTCAAAAGAGATGCACAACCCTATGTGAATATGTATGAATATTCAATTAATGCAATAAGAGCTAGGGTACTCTAAATGCTTACCTAGGATTATAAGATGACAATTATAATCAATCCTAGATATCACATATAGCTATATGACATGGCATATAACTTTAGCTAAGTAAAGGATCACCAATCCTAGATACAAAGCTATCATATAAAACCCACAAACATTCAAAGGATTAACTAGTTGATTAAAAATCAATCTATCAACCTAGTTATCAATACATCACACAAGAATGTTCATGGCATAGCTTTTAGGCAATAATGACCTAATCAAATAAGCTATGAAAAATAATCTCAATTAACAAATGAGATCAATTAGCTAGATGGCATATGAACATTAAGGCCTAGCTAATAAATAATAACCCAATCAACACATAATCTCAATCTTATATGTAGAAATTAATCTAAACACATATAAGTAAAATATGAGATAAAATTGATAAGTAGAAACACTAATTATGTAAGATAAAAGTGTTCAACAAATCATACCATGTGTGTTGAAGAAGTCCCATGCATTAGCATATGCTAGATGATCCTAGATGATGCTTAGATGAAGATTTATGCATGTGGGAATGGGTTTAGAGAGATACAGATATGATCTTTAAGCTTTCTCTCTCAAGTCTCTCTAAATATCTCTCTAGGGTTCTTATGATCAAAGACTTGTGTTCTGAACCAGAGATAAGGATGTATTTATAGAGACCAAAAACAGGGCAGGTGAAAATACAATTTTGCCCTTGAAACGCACCGATCGGCGGTCTAATTCGGCGGCCAGGCCGCCGAATTGAACCGCCGAATGGTTCCCGAGTGGAACAGGGGAACTTCGGCGACTTCATTCGGCGGTTTGGAAACCGCCGATCCCAACCGCCGTTTTGGACCCGAGAGATATATTTCAATCAGGTCTCATTCGGCGGTTTCTAACGGCGGCCAGGCCGCCGAACGTAACCGCCGATTCACCAAAAATGGTGAAACCAAGGAGAAGCCAAAGGCATCTCCACCGGCGATCATCGTGCAAAACAAAGCACATCAACGTGCACGCGCGGACGTTTCCGAACATCCTTAAGGAAACGAATTACTCCACACTTAAAGCTAACATACATGAAGTGCAAGTGTGGGTATTGAATGCATCCTAATGCCTAACATGTCATGGCATTATCATATAACAAGATGCAATCAATTCAACATGCAAGAAGAGATATTGAATAAATCAATAAAGCACAATGCACACAGAATATAAACACACCATACAAGAATAAGAGTTATGCATGTTGTGTGTGTGTGTGCAACTATATCTCTTCAAGCCAATGTAAGCACTAGATATATACCTTTGGTGCTTGTCCTCTTGAGGTCTTGGAAAGGGTCTTGATCTTCAACAATCACCTAGACTACCCTTACAACCAAACCCCAACATGTGGTTTGACCACGAAATAAGCCAATCATTTAATGGGAATCCTTACATCATTGATAACTCAAATGATATCACTTGCAACCATAAGTCCATCATTTATCTCAGGATTAAGATAGACTCTCCGATTGTCTTGATAATGAAAAGACTTTTATCTACTGACGGTTATAGATAAAGTATTTCATTGTGATCCAGTTCAGTGCACCCAGTGCACTAGATTCTTTTGCTCGAAGACACTCCGATGATTTTAGACTCATCATATCTCATTTGATCCCACTCAAATGCTAGCAAAAGAATTCTACAACTTTAACAAGATAAAGGTGCCCAACCTTTAACTTAAGTTGTGAACAATATTCAAGACTAACTAAAGAATTGTGTCTACCACATACATATCCAGATGTACGAACAATTCTTCTTTTCTCATAGTCTTTAGAGCTTATGATTATTTACTTTGACAATTATAATATTAAACTATAAATGCTATAAGATTTGTTAAACCAGAAATCACTTTATTAATATGAAAAAGATTGTTAATTACAACATTACACTCTTGCTATTGAGCATAATCCTAATAATCTCCCACTTGCACTATAGCAAATGTGTCATATCTCTTAAGCCCATATTCTCTAGATGCCCATCGAAACTCTTCTGAGGTAGAGCCTTTGTGAAGGGATCCGCTAGATTTTCTGCTGACGCGATTTTGGTAATCGTGACGTCACCTCTTTGAACAATCTCCCTTAAAAGATGATACTTTCTTTCAATGTGTTTACCTCTCTTGTGACTTCTTGGTTCTTTCGAATTAGCCACTGCTCCACTGTTGTCACAGTAGATAGTGATCTGCTTATTCACACTAGGAACCACTTCCAAGTTAATCAAGAATTGGCGGAGCCAAACAGCCTCTTTGGCAGCCTCGCATGCAGCAACATACTCAGCTTCCATGGTGGAATCAGCAATACAAGATTGCTTGATACTCCTCCATATGACTGCTCCTCCTCCAATAGTAAACACAGCCCCTGATGTGGATTTTCTGGAGTCAGAATCTGATTGGAAATCAGAATCTTTATACCCAATGGGAATCAAATCCCTTCCAGAGTATACAAGTATATTATCTCTCGTTCTCTTGAGATACTTGAAAATATGCTTGACTGCCATCCAGTGATCAGGACCAGGTTTTGATTGAAACCTACTAACTATGCCAACAGCAAAACAAATATCTGGTCTAGTACAGAGCATTGCATACATGAGACTTCCAATCGCCGAGGCATATGGAACTCTACTCATGAATTGCTCTTCATGCTCATTCTTAGGAACTTGTTCCTTAGAAAGCTTGATTCCATGTCTGAAAGGTAACATACCTTTCTTGGAATCCTGCATGGAAAACCTAGACAAGATCTTGTCTATATATGAAGCTTGGGATAATGCAATCGTTTTATTCTTTCTATCCCTTATTACATGGATACCTAGAATAAAACTTGCTTCTCCTAAGTCCTTCATATCAAATTGTTTTGCTAACCATTCTTTTACTGATGTCAATACACCTACATCGTTTCTAATGAGTAGTATATCATCAACATAAAGAATCAGGAAAACCAACTTGTCACCTTTAATCCTTTTGTATACACAAGGTTCGTCAGGATTCTGAATAAATCCAAAACCTTTTACAGCTTGATCGAACCTTATGTTCCAGGATCTGGATGCTTGCTTTATTCCATATATGGATTTTTGTAACTTGCATACCTTTTCCAATTGTCCCTTTTCAATGAATCCCTCTGGTTGCATCATGTAGATGCTTTCGTCAAGACTTCCATTAAGGAAAGCTGTCTTGATGTCCATTTGCCAAATCTCTAGATCTAAAGATGCTGCATTGGATAAGAGTATCCTAATGGATTTAAGCATGGCCACAGGAGAGAAGGTTTCCTCGTAATCGATACCTTCTTTCTGTGTATACCCTTTAGCTACCAATCTAGCTTTAAAGGTTTCCACCTTTCCCTCCATACCTCTTTTCCTCTTGTATACCCACTTGCACCCAATGGGTTTTATCCCTTTAGGCAAGTCTACAAGGGACCAGACTTTGTTATCAAACATAGATTCAATCTCAGATTGCATTGCCTTTTGCCAATGGCGACTATCAACATCCTCCATAGCTTCCTTGAATGTGTAGGGATCATCGTCGTCCGGGAGATTCTCCACTGATTCTCCCAGACCGATGTATCTTTCGGGTTGTGTTCTAACCCTCCCACTACGACGAGGAATGGTAGGTTGTTGATCTTGTGTTGGATCGGAACTTACAATTGGGTTAGGTTGTGTAACCTCTCGTGGAATTGTATCTCCTGACATCTCATTCAGGACAATTCTACTTCTAGGCACAAAATCATTCATATAGTCCTTTTCCAGAAATTTAGCATTTGTCGAAACAAATACTTTAAGATCTAAAGGACTATAGAAATAATATCCTTTAGTTTCTTTTGGATACCCTACAAATATACATGTTTCCGAATGGGACTCCATATTTTCTGTCTTTCCTTTTAACACATGCATAGGACAACCAAATATCCTTAAGTGTTGTAAACTAGGCTTGCGCCCAGTCCACAACTCATTCGGTGTTTTAGGAACAGACTTAGATGGTACATCGTTTAGAATGTATATAGCAGTTTGTAAAGCATATCCCCAAAAAGAAATAGGAAGTGTTGAATAACTCAACATAGACCTAACCATATCCAAAAGAGTTCTATTTCTCCTTTCTGCTACCCCATTCTGTTGAGGTGTACCTGGTGAAGAAAACTGAGAAACTATCCCATTATCAATAAGATATTGCTGAAACTCACCAGATAGATATTCTCCACCACGATCAGATCTCAAGATTTTCATGTGTTTCTCAAGCTGATTTTCCACTTCAGCTTTGAATACTTTGAACATGTCAAAAGCATCTGACTTATGTCTCATGAGATACACATAACCAAATCTCGAGTAATCATCCGTGAAGGTGATGAAGTACTCATATCCACCTCTAGCTTGAATGCTCATAGGTCCACATACATCAGTGTGTATCAATCCTAAACATTCAGTGCCTCTTACACCTTTGGCAAAGAACGTCCTTTTGGTCATTTTACCTTCCAAACAAGATTCACAAGTTGGTAGATCATCAACCTTTAAGTCACTCAAAGGTCCGTCACATACCAATCTTTTAATCCTATTAAGGTTAATATGACCTAAGCGTAAATGCCAAAGGTAGGTTTCATCTGTTGATAATTTTACTCTTTTATGATTAGGTTCCGTTAATTCTGTGTCTAACGAGTGAGAGATATTTCTATGCAAAAAGTATAGACCGTTTTCCAATGTACCTTGGCAAATAATTTTGTCATTCTTACTAATAATAAAAACTTTATTAAAAGTAACCGAATATCCAAATTTATTCAAACAAGAAACTGAAATTAAATTCCTCTTGAATTGAGGTACATAATAAACGTCTATCAAATCTAATTGCCTTCTAAAATCCAAATAAACTCTAATATCTCCCACTGCACTTGCAAACACTTTCTCCTTTCTTGGAACCCCTGCAAGGAATAACAAACATGATTAGTGGCTCCTGAGTCTATGATCCAAGAATCTGTAGAATCAGCCAAAAAACATGTTTCAAGATAATTTACATTACCTTCTTCCTTCTTATTCTGGGACTTTGGGTAATTTCTCTTCCAATGTCCCTTTTCACCACAAAGGAAGCATTCCCCTTTGATCTTGGTTACTTTCTTGGTCTCTTTCTTGATAGGCCCAAGTTGCTTTTTCTTCTGTTGTTTCTTGACCTTTTGACGGGCCTTAACTGTAGCAACTTTACCAACCATATGAATCTCTTGACCTTTGCCTTTCACAAGGATCTTTTCAGCACTTTGAACATCTTGTATCAGGCCTTGTAAGGTGTATTCCTTTTTGTTCAAAGTGTAGTCCAATTTGAACTGATCAAAGGAATCTAACAATGAATTGACAACCATATCAATCTTTGTCTCACCATCTATCTCAGTGCCATGAAGTTCAGCAATGTTGAGATGTGCTATGACTTTCATCATGTGATCCTTCACAGCCTGTCCAGGTTTCATCCTAAGATTCATAAAAGCAGTCACTGCCTCTCTCTTAGTCGTCCTAGACTTCATAGCAAACATCTCCTCTAGAGACATCATTATATCAGCAGCGGACTCCATTCCTTCATGCTGCTGTTGCAACACGTCGGAGATAGTGGCCATAATGTAACATTTTGCCATATCATCTTAAGTCTTCCACTGCTCATACTCATCTCTATACATTATGCTAGATTCATTATTAGGAGCAGGTGGTTTAGGAGTAGTTAGAACAAACTTATGTTTTTCACTTTGCAGCAACAACCCAATTTTCCTTTTCCATGTGACATAATTATCTCCAGTTAAAGTGTTATCTTTCAGGATGTTCATAAGTGATGGGGTCATGATTTCTGAATAAAACAAAACATATATAAGTAAATAATCATGATAAAGCACTTTTAAATATTTATCTTGAATTAAATAAATAACTCAATCATAAAAATTCAAGGGTGATCCAACACCCATAAATGTTACGCCTCCTTTGGGAGTTCGCACCATTTACTAGTTAGACTAGGTCCCACCTAATTGTTAACATAATGAAACAAATTATAGCACGGTGTGTATAAAGCTATCTAGAGGGGGGTGAATAGATTTTACGCTTTTTACCCAATTTTTCGTGTTAGTCAAAATTACGAAAATGCCCTCAAGATAATATAAACAAGCAAGTGTAATATGGTGCTGAAATTAAAACAACACTTGGTTTTTACGTGGAAACCCTCACGGGAAAAACCACGGGCTATGTAAGTAAGCCACACTCGAACCTCGAATCCACTAAATGTGCAAACGATTACAACCTAATCCCGGAAGTAATCACACACCTACCTAATCCCGGTATGAGTGAACCTAGTCCAATTTGCTTGCGTTCTAAGCAACCTAATCCCGGATGCTACACACAAGACTTACTTTCTCTATGAAGAGAATACAACCCTAAGTGAATATATGTGAATATCCAAAATGCAACATAGAGCAAGGGAAACCCTATATGTTTATCTAAGATGATTAATATTCAATTAAGAGCAATCCTAGATATCAAAACTAAATGACATGTCAATTAGTTTAGCTAATCAATATTAAGCACAAAACCTAATATGCAAGCACAATATAAAATCTGAAACATACATCATACTCATCTCAATATTGTATCTAAAGCATACAAAATAACAAACAAGTAATTAATTGAGATTGCTAGATAAGAGAAACACAAAACATGTAAGATATTAGTGAAAAGCTTACCAAGCAAAGTATGATGAAGATTCCATGCTAGATGACATCTAGATGATCTAAGATGATGCTAGATGATGATTGATGATCATGAAAAAGTGTTTGAGAATCAAGAATGGAGTTCTTGGAATTTTTCTTCTCTTTGAAAAATATCCTAAGTATGAATTCTGAATATGAACTCTCTTAATTGACCTAAAGTCAAAGTGGCATATATATAGGGGGCCAAATCAAAGTGAGGTCGTTTAAGTAAGTTTCAAAGAAATGCGCCAATCGGCGGTTTCAATCGGCGGCCAGGCCGCCGTTCATGGCCGCCGAAATGAGCTCGTGAAGAACAGAGCAAAAACGGCGGTTAATTCGGCGGTTTCGTGACCGCCGATCCCAACCGCCGAAACAGAACAGAGAGATCAAAATCAACCAGGTATGAACGGCGGTTTCGAACGGCGGTTTCATGCCCGCCGTTTCAACCGCAGAATTAGACTGAGAGATAAATCAATCAGGTCTTGAAACGGCGGTTTCGAACGGCGGTTTCGAACGGCGGTCGTGACCGCCGATCTTAACCGCAGAAATGCTTCAGACCAATCTGGACTGAAACGGCGGTTTCATTCGGCGGCCAGGCCGCCGATCATAACCGCCGATCACCTAGATAGGTGAAAACCAAGGAGAAGCCAAGGGCATTCTCCATAGGCGGTCCTCGCGCTAAACCAAGCACATTCTCGTGCATGCGCGGACGTTTCCGAAAGTTATCAGGAAACGAATTACACAACAACAAGACATAATTACACACAACAAAATATAATAAATAAGTGCAAGTGTGAATTGTGACAAACGAAGAGAATGCACACATATGCAATGAATGTTTATTGTGTGTGTGCAACTAATCTCTTCAAAGAAAAGTAAGCACATAGAAATTTACCTTCGGTGCTTATCAACACGAGGTCTTCAAAGGGCTTCGAACAATAAGACCGATACTTAGGCTACCCTTACAAAGAACCCCCACATATGGTTTGATCACGAAATAAGCCAATTAAAAACAACGGGAATCCTTACACATAACAACCAGCGTTTTCAATTTTAGCCTTGTAATTTTACTGATAAGAACTCTTGGGATGATATCAATAAAATTACATTAAGTGTGTTACCAAGATATCGACCCTCAATTTTCTCTCACGAAAATCCCTCCTTGGGGAGTAGATCTCGTTTGAGTCCATTGTCTAGTCTATCCTTGTAAGGAAGTATATTGCTAAATTCCATTCATGGACGCCCCTTGGGGGGATTACCAATAAATAATAAAGCTCAACTAACCTTGGAGGCCATAGGTGTTACAAAAACACCTTCTCCCACTCAATTATTTAAGGCGTGTGATTAAATCCCATAGAATGATTTACCAAGTTATCTAGATGCCAATTTAGATACCTAAATCATTCAATACATGTTCATACCAAAAGAGATATATGAGTGGCACTCCTATTCTATATGTCATGTTATCATACAATAACAAATATTGTAATATTTAAGCATAAATTAAATAGCAACAATTTTGGCCCATCCTAGAAAAACAAGTAAATTACAATTGTTTAGGAATACAAGATCTTCAAGTGGCCCATCAACCATACGCTCATCCTTCGGCCTTCTCCCATGGGCGTGCACAGCCCACAACCCCACAAAGGGGCTGCCATGCGCAGCCCATAAGGCCACACAAGGCTGCCGTGCGCAGCCCACCTTGTAATGGGCTTGCCATGCACAGCCCAATCAACTCCTAGGGTGCGCACGGTGCTCGTTCTCGGTTTCGGTTGCTTCGTTTTTCTTTGTGTCTTCAAATCTTCAACACCCAAATACATTTCAGCAGTATAAAATAATAAATACTGCAATATTAATTTTTTTTATTTTTTTTTTATTTTTTTTATTCACTGCAGTACTTTTACACATAAAAACTGCACTAAAAATTAAATAATAATAAAAAACTGCAGCAGTAATCTTAAAAAAAATACTGCACCTTTTTAAAAAAATAAAATAAAACTTATCAACTACCAAGAAGGAATTATGGTGATAATAGACCACCCTTCTTGTTACAATTCCATAACAAAAATACATTGAAAATCTAGGATCAAAATCGAGCAATAACAATCCACATAAACATATATAAATCCATACATCCACATGTAATTATATATGCGAATACCTAGAGTGCCATCTCTTTCTAAACATGCATAATCACAATAAAAACAAATAGATCCACGTATATATACGTTAATTAATTAAAAGGGTTCAACCTAGGCTCTGATACCAATTGTAGGGAAAAATACCGTAGTACACGCAGCGGAAGCGAGACTAAAAAAATAGATTTAGTAACTTTTAAAATTTTTCCTTTTTATGAACCTTAAACCCTTTAATCAATTAAACATATATATTATCTAACAAAAGAAGAATACCTTCTGTCGCGTGATCCGATTGACTTACGTCGATGGTAATCCGCAAGATCTTCAATCCTAGCACGAACGTGGATCACCTAGGAGCGTGGTCTCCCTTTTCTTTGAATTGCAAACCTGAGAATGGACAAACAAACTTTTCTTTTTCTTTGTTAGTCACAAAAACAATCAAAAGAAGACTAAGATTATTTCGGTCACTTTTGAGTTCTCAATCTAATGATCGAAACTCGCGTGAACCTAAATCGATGTTGTACACTCAAGCTTATTGATGTACAAGCAATTAGTGTACCATCAAAGAATAATCTATTCACTCTTTTATGTTTTAGTAGAATAAAAACCTTTCTATGAATTGAGAAGAAGAAGAAAATTGTATCAAGCACAACCCATTTTTTGGCCGAATTCTATAGGTACACATATATATGTTGCCAATTTTTCTTTCCTTCTTTCTATTAGGGTGGCCGAATTCTACACCAAAAAGGGACTAGGGTTGCCGCAATACACAAGGCAAAAAGAGTTTGTGTTGCACCCTAATTCCTATCTAGTTTAAGACTTCAAACCCTAATCCAACTCATAGATATTTTATTCTTTTATTTGACTAAATAAAAAGACTTCTTATTTGATTAAATAAATAAAATTAATTATTTATTTTCTTATCAAACAAGTCTTTTAATTTTAGTATACTACTACCAATAATATAACTCTAGGAATCATATTTCCTAATCAGAAAAGATTTGTTTCTTAATTAAACAATTAATTAATAAATTAATTAATTCTTATTTAATTAAAACAATGAAACAAAATAATATATTAGGTTAAAAAGCACCTTGCCGCCCCACTTAAAATAAATGGGCCATATATTATTTTCTTATTTCATTTAATCCATTGGACTTTAAATAAAAAGCCCACACGTGAACCAGACCCATTCTTACTAAAAGAAACAAGCCCACATGCCATTCATTAATATATAAATATAATTGAGCAGCCCATTACATAAATAATGTGCAAATTATATTCTTAATATATTAAATGCAATTCTAGATGGACCCTTAAATTGGTCCGGTAGAATATATCAAGTGATCCATGCAAGTCCGTGTGGATTGGGGATCTTGGCGGGCCATCTAAATTTAAGCTTCAATAGACATAACCTAATCACAATCAACAAATGATTCACTTAGGTTCGATCCATTAATTTTAACTCATTCCACTAAAGAGCTAAAATTCAACTCTTAAATAAAGATAGAAAAGGAAGATGTTCCTCATTCATACCCTAGACAATCAAGTTGGAGATAGTGTATCCTCGTGATTAATATCAGTAATCGCCAAGAGTTCATAGACCGCCTATAACTCTCCAAGTTACCATATTTACTCATATGACCACGTTTTGAACTTGGATATTTTGACTTGTCCAGAAGCCATGTTTTCAATAGACACTATCGAAAACTCAACGTTGAGATTTAATATCCAGTTACCTCAAAACATCAATATGATGATATTATACTCTCATTTAATAAATGGAGCCACGATGTCCATATCTATAAATGAAGTCCTCTATCGATTAACAAACGAATATCACCAAACTATCGAGGATAGACTATGCGATATAATCGTACTCATTGATAACTCAAATGATATCACTTGCAACCATAAGTCCATCATTTATCTCAGGATTAAGATAGACTCTCCGATTGTCCTGATAATGAAAAGACTTTTATCTACTGACGGTTATAGATAAAGTATTTCATTGTGATCCAGTTCAATGCACCCAGTGCACTAGATTCTTTTGCTCGAAGACACTCCGATGATTTTAGACTCATCATATCTCATTTGATCCCACTCAAATGCTAGCAAAAGAATTCTACAACTTTAACAAGATAAAGGTGCCCAACCTTTAACTTAAGTTGTGAACAATATTCAAGACTAACTAAAGAATTGTGTCTACCACATACATATCCAGATGTACGAACAATTATTCTTTTCTCATAGTCTTTAGACCTTATGATTATTTACTTTGACAATTATAATATTAAACTATAAATGCTATAAGATTTGTTAAACTAGAAATCACTTTATTAATATGAAAAAGATTGTTAATTACAACATTACACTCTTGCTATTGAGCATTATCCTAACATTAAGTTGGCATTGCTTCTTTTTGCCAACAGGGTCCTCTTCAGTCAGGACGACCGGAACCAGGTGGCGTACTGGATGTTCTCTCTAGTGGAGGATGTTCAAGCATTTAACAACTTCGCCTGGGGTCACTACGTTTTCAAGATGACCCTCCACTACATCTGTCAAGGTTTTAAGGTACCGGCAGACCCTCTCGGGCCGACTACGAGATACAACCTATACGGATTCATTTGGGGATTACAGGTTATTTTTTAAATCCTTAATCCCTTTTGACCTTATTTTGACATTGACATATGTTTGTAATTAAGATTATTCGTTTTTCCATTATACATAATGCCAATTACACCCTCTAAAACCGTTTCCCGGGTTTCATACGGACTAGTTTTGGGCTGCGGAGGCTATACTTATGATGCGCAACAAATGCGGTAAGCTAATAGGGGATCCCAACGGAGCGCCACGGTTTAGGAAGTACTGTTTCAAACAGAGGGGATCGGACATGGTCAACGCCTAGACCGAAGCTGAGACAAGCGGGAAGGTAATTTAAAATATCTCATTTGTGCTAGAATTGAATATTATTTATGTTCTTTAGATATTGGACAATTATATTAGTTCCATAATCCCTCAGCTTACTGGGCTTCCGAAGCTTGTACCCACCGAACATGAGTTACAGAAACATTACTGGAGGGATATTGATGTGGACCTGTCTGAAGGACCCCAGTGGAAGCCGAGTGGGAGTAACGAGGATGAGGAACCCACCAAGAGGAAGCGCAGGCCGAGGGAGAAAACTAACGGCTGGCGGAGAGTACGTGCCCCGTGTTGATACAACGGACCGTACAGATACGGTTCTTCTGGATATACAACGATCCAACGATGGACAGGGATCTTTCCCTCCACCGACTGACCACCCGGTTCATTCACTTGACCAAGGTGCAGCAGGCCCGGTTGATGATGCCAGGCAAGAAGAAATCTATCAGAGGGAAGGATCAAATGGTGGCCGACATTCGGTTGGTCACACAACCGATGAGGTAACCTGGCCTAGTATTATTGGATCAATGGTTTATTTTGAAATGTTGTTGATTGCCCAATTTTTGGCTGGATCTATTGTTTCACACCGTGGTAAACGTTTTGGTGTTTTACGTATAGCATTTTACATAAACAGTTGGAGGTACCTCGATAGTTTATGGGACCCGAAGTTCTCGAAAGAGTTCTGAACACGGTGAATGCCATACCAGAACGCGTACGCAGTATCGTCCATGAGGAAATGGGGGCGGACCGTGTACGCAATATAGTCAATGAGGGTTTAAGGCGGGAGATCGAAGGGCTACGACGGATGCTGAGGTTTCAAGTACGTATATATCCACACATGTCACCTAGACGTGGCACGGTTCCGGTCCGATTCCGGTTCCGGTTCGGAACCGACAGTTCCGGTTCCGGTTCCGGTTCCGGTTCCACAGGAACCGACGGTTTTGAACCGGAATTGTTTGCTTTTTTAATTAGTTTTTTAACAAACAAAAAAAAATCTTTCTAAGTTCTAACTTGTAACTTATAAGTTGTAGATTGTAATTGAATAAAATAAAATATATAAATGACAAATTACAAAATTAAATTAAATTATAAAATAAAATTACAAATGACAATTTATGGGTTCTTATGGATGCTTGAACCATGGTTGCAAAAGAAAAACAATAACAACCTAGCCTAGCCACTAAAACCACATTCAATACTTGTATAATATTTCAAACAAAAACTATAAGTAGTATAAAGGATTTTTAAAAAAAGTGTCCATTTACACAAGGCCTGATGTTAAAGTAATTCTCCGGACCAAGACGAGCACGGATGTGGTGTCAGATCGGGAGGAAAAGGTTTCTTACTAGGTTTAAACGAGGTTCGAAATGGACACAACACTTATAAACACTCTTTTTTTTTTTTATGAAAAAGGGGTTTTTGGGGCTCGAAAAATGGCCACAAGCCCTCTGGACTTGCTCCCATCGGATTCCTTGCATCGGATTCCTTGCATCATTCTATGCGATTTCAAAAAAAAAAATCACCCAATTCGGACATCCGAGCACAAAGTTATGGCCTTTCAAAGTTTAAGGCATATATAAAAATATTTTTACCGCAATTTTTTTTTTGAGGCAAATTTTTTCTATTCTATCGTTGTCAACGGAAATTTTTCCACTAAAAGTTTGACACTTTGTGTTCTCTATTCCGTTCAATACTCATTGTTTACCAAAGCTGAATACTGTCTTCAAAACAATTACAAAATGAAATAAATATTAAAAACCTTGGAAACTTGGAGAGTTGGAGACTTGAGAGTGTTGGAGAGAAATTAGAATTAGAATTGGTGTGAGGAAAAATGAAAGGGGGTGTGGTATTTATAGGAAAAAAAAAATTGCACGAACCGGCGGTTCGAACCGGAACCGGCAGTTCGAACCGGAACCGCCGGTTCCAATCCGGTTCGAACCGCCGGTTCGACCAAATCATAGAACCGGAACCGAACCGGCCTCCTCCGGTTCAGGTTTCGGTTCAAGAACCGGAACTGGGAATCTGGTTCCGATTCTAGTTTTTCCGGTTTCGGTTCCTGTCGGTTCCGGCGGTTCCAACCGGAACTATGCCAGGTCTTATGTCACCTGTGTATCAAGTGTTCTTTATTTTATTTAAATAATGATTATTTTATTTAAATAATGATCATTATATATTCGGAAACGTAACACTGTGACACTGTCATCCCCAAGGGAAATGTAGGGGACGGTAATTCAGGAGATCAGCCGCAGCGTGTGGGGAGTGGGGAGCACGCGGAAGAAGGCTTGGGTGGCGATCAGGCTACCTACAATGACGGAGCCGGTTATGAAGAGGGCGACGATGATGAAAGGCAAGACGACCAAGATTGGCAGGGTGATAGTGGATGCGTTTATGACAGGGTCAATGATGATCAACTGCATTATGAAAAACATGTCTCTGTTGATGACATATCGGACCTTTATGAATCAAACCTTCCCTTAGTGTCGTGCAAGGATTTATCGTCCCTGGAACGGGCAGGTGTTCTAGAGGTGGCAGCAACCACTTCATTAACTTTGCGATCACATTTTGGGGTTGACAAGTTATTTTCTCAGATGCCGTTATACATGTGGCCTCGAGAAGCAGGTATATTGTCTCTGTTTGGTATACAATGTCTAGTACATCCAGGAGTACCTAGAACAGAGGACCCCGATGTAACTCAATGGTCGCTGGCTTCAGCAAGTCCTTTTAGCAAACTGAGAAACATGTCTGCTGTTGGTTGCACCACAAAATAAAGATTCATGTCCAGTTTCTGATGAAGGGAAGACATATACCGGTTGCCAAGAGGAGAAGATACCGAAAGAAGATGAATCCTTGCTTCCGTTAGTGTTGTCGCAAGATCCTTCAGCGCATGATCATCCTTGTCCAGTGGAAGGAAGACATTCAGGCCCAGATTATCCGTCTGAGGATCAATCATGTCCGATGTTGCTGGCATCACAGAATCCAGAGTCATGTCCAGTTTCCGATAAATGGAACTTGCAAATAAATGGCGAGGATGAGAACATACCGAAAGAAGATGAGTCTTTGCTTGTGTTAGTGTTGTGGCAAGATCCTTCGTCCCAATATCTGTCTCATCCAGTAACGGTCAGACAATCTGGTCATGATGATCCGTCTGAGGATCAAACATGTGCGACGTTGCTGGCATCCCAAAATACACAGTCGTCTCCAGTTTCGGATGAAGTAGGCAGTGAAAAAAAGGGCGAGGATGAGGACATACCTGACGTGCCTAAGGTATCATCTACTGCTGTAAAGAGTCTGCCTCCACATCCAGTGTCACCATCACATTCACATTCATATCCATCTGTGGTGATTAGGTCAGACTCAGATGTTGAAATTTCTACTGGTTCACCTCCACCTCCACGTCCACGTAATAGAGGAAAACATACCTATCGTAAAACACTATGTCGGTTAAGGAGAGTGTCACAGATAGTATCTCCGACCCTTAGAGTTGATGAAACAAGTTCATAACGAATGTCTAGGCCAGCTCCATGTTCTTCGGGAGAGCAGTCGACTTGTGCATCGACAAATCAACGAAAACGGAGACTATCTGCGTTAATCTCTGAAACACTTCCGAACTGGGAACCACCTGTAATTGAAGTGCATACCTGTAAGGACAAGATTTTAACTAATTTTACCCAATTTTCGTTTAAGGACAAGATTACGAAAATACCCCTAATAGTCAATAAAGTATAGCAAGTGTAATATTGTGCGGAAATTAAAACAACACTTGATATTTACGTGGAAACACTCACGAGAAAAACCACGGGCTGTTAAGTGAGCCACACCCGAACCTCGAATCCACTAATCGTGATAGCGTATACAACCTAATCCCGGAAGTAATCACACACCTACCTAATCCCGGTATAAGCGAACCTAGTTCGATTGCTTGCGAATTAAGCAACCTAATCCCGGTCACAACACAAGACTTAATTCTCTAAAAAGAGATTAACACCCTAAGTGAATATATGAATATTCAAATGCAACATAGAGCAAGGGAAACCCTATATGCTTATCTAAGATGATGAATTTGCAATTAAAAACAATCCTAGATATTAAAGCTAAATGACATGTCAATTAGCTTAGATAATCATAGATTATAGAAACCTAGATATCTATCACAAAAACAACACTCAATCAAATCAACACAACAATCTCTATCTTGAATATTAGAATTCAATCTAAGAACAATCAAGTAATAAAAGAGATGCCATAATAAATTAAACACTAATTATGTATGATAATAGTGAAAAACTTACCAAAGCAAGTGTGATGATGAAAGACCCATGCAAGCAAGCATCCTAGATATGCTAGATGAACTTTGATGTAAATGGATTTTGGTTTGAGTGTTTAATGAGCAAACTTGGTTGCTTTCTCTCTTAAAAATCTCTCTTTTGAAAGTAGGGTTCTTGATGATTAAAGAGTCACGTTCAGAACAAGAGAAAGTGATGTATTTATAGGCATGAAAAACAGAGCATGTGGAAAGACAAGTTTGCCCCTGAAACGCACGGCGGTTTCAATCGGTGGCCAGGCCGCCGATCATAATCGCCGAATTGGACCCAAGAAGAACAGGGGACCAACGGCGGTTTCATTCGGCGGTTTCGTGACCGCCGATCTAACCGCCGAGTCAAACCCGAGATAAAAAAATCAATCAGGTATGAATGGCGGTTTCATTCAGCGGTTTCGTGACCGCCAATTCAACCGCCGAATTAGACCGAGAGATAAAATCAATTAGGTTTCGAACGGCAGTCGTGACCACCGATCATAACCGTAGAATTGCTCTAAACACTTCTGGAAGCAAACGGCGATTTCATTCGGCGGCCAGGCCGCCGGTCATAACCGCCAATCACCAACATAGGTGAAAACCAAGGAGAAGCCAAGGGCATTCTCTGTAAGCGGTCTTCGCGCTAAACCAAGCACATTCTAGTGCATGTACGGACGTTTCCGAAAACTATCGGGAAACGAATTACAAGACAACAAGACACAATTACACACAACAAAATATAACAAATAAGTGCAAGTGTGAAATGTGACATGTGAAGAGAATGCACACATATGCAATGTATGTTAAGTGTGTGTGTGCAACTAATCTCTTCAAAGAAATGTAAGTACATAGAAATTTACCTTCGGTGCTTATCAAGACAAGGTCTTCAAAGGGTTTGAGCAATAACAACAATACCTAAGCTACCCTTACAAAGAACCCCAACATGTGGTTGTCCATGAAATGAGCCAATCAACAAATGGGAACCTTACAATCTCCCCCTTTGGCTATTTCTTGACAAAACCACCACTTACATTGATTCCTCACAAAAAATAGAAACTACGGAACTACAATGATATTCTACATTACAAAGAGATAAGAAAATGCAACTTGAAGTCTTCAACCTCTTGTAGAATAATCAATCCCTGAAAATAAAGTTTCTAACATTTCCAATACAAGTAAGAAGTGAGATTAATCAAGTGAGAACAAAAACAAGCATTTGCATTTGTAAAGAGATTTCATTGATTTTAATATAAAGCAAGGATATAGAGATTTCATTGATTTTAATATAAAGAGCAACTATATCCAACTTTAGAAGTGAAACATGGCATGAGCAACTTTGCACCCTATTTGATTTTTCCGGATAAGATATCCGTATGATAGTAGCCATGTTCAACCAATAAAGAAAGAGAGACATTTAGAATATAAATTCCTTTGAACGGATACAAGATCCTTTATTCATTTTGAGTCTCATAAGCTTTCACACAAGTTTTGCATTTAAGGAATATGCAATCATTAATTCATGCTTTTCATGTGAGCATGTTATATGAATTTCATGCTTTTTCATATGACATTAGCATGTTATTAAAGAATCATCATGTCATGGAGATAACCATAGGTCATTCAAATCATACTTCCTATATACATCTCCTAGTCCAAAAATGCATGTTTGAATATAAATATGACATGAATTGTAAACAAGCAAGGTTCACACTTATAGAATTGAAAACATATATATATATGTGCAACCAAGCTTACTCAAGCAATTAAAAGAAGAGGCATAAGTTATTTCAAATTTTTTGCAAGTTACAAGAATGCAAAATAGCTCTCTTTGTTTGAGTTCCCTATATGGGGTCAAATCACAAAACTCATCACTCCATAAGACATATCCTAATAGATCTACTTAGTGTTTTAAATCGAGTAGTATCTAAGGATTTAGTAAATAGGTCCGCAAGTTGATCATTAGTACCTACATGTTCAAGTACTATGCATTTATTTTCAACAAGCTCTCTAATGAAATGATGGCGGATGTCGATATGCTTAGTTCTAGAATGTTGAACCGGATTCTTGGAAATATTTATGACACTCATACTATTAGGCATCAAGTGGATTTATAGGAACAAATCCGATGAGGAGGGCAACATAGTGCGGAACAAGGCTAGACTTGTACCACAAGGGTACTCTCAAATTAAGGGTATCGACTTTGAGGAGACATTTGCTCCCGTTGCCCGGTTAGAGTCCATTAGGCTTCTCTTGTCCATTTCTTGTGTGCACAAGTTCAAATTGCACCAAATGGATGTCAAGAGTGCCTTCCTCAACGGCTTCTTGCAAGAGGAATTGTTTGTTGAACAACCCAAGAGGTTTATGGATGCAACCACCCCAACCATGTATATCGCCTCAAGAGGGCTCTATATGGGTTGAAACAAGCACCGAGGGCTTGGTATGAGCGCCTCACTCAATTTCTTGTTGACAATAACTACACAAGGGGTAGTGTTGACAAGACACTATTCATCAAGAAAGACAATGATGAGCTTTTCATAGCTCAAATATATGTTGATGATATAGTTTTTGGCTCCACCAACAACACCAAGGTCCAACAATTTGTTGATGTCATGTCTCATGAATTTGAGATGAGTCTTGTTGGTGAGCTTAGTTACTTCCTAGGTTTGCAAATTAGGGAATTAAATGATGGGATTTTCATAAACCAAGCCAAGTATGCTAAAAACCTAGTGAAGAAGTTTGGTCTTGAAAATGCCAAACATTGTGATACACCCATGAGTACTACTTTGAAGCTAAGCAAAGATGCTAGTGGTAAAAGTGTGGAACAAACGTTATATCGTGGCATGATTGGTAGCTTGCTTTATTTGACCGCAAGTAGGCCCGATATCTCTTTTAGTGTGGGTGTGTGTGCTAGGTACCAAGCGGATCCCAAGGAGTCCCATCTCTCTTCCGTAAAGAGAATCATTCGCTATGTGAATGGGACATCCAACTATGGGATTTGGTACTCTTTTGACACTAATGCTAGTCTTGTAGGCTTCAGTGATGCAGATTGGGCAGGAAATTGTGATGATAGGAAAAGCACATCGGGTGGTTGCTTCTTCCTAGGCAACAACTTGGTGTCTTGGTTTTGCAAGAAGCAAAACTTGATTTCCTTGTCCACGGCCGAGTATATAGTCGCGGGGAGTGGATGCACACAACTCCTATGGATGAAGCAAATGCTAGTAGACTACGGATTCAACCAAGGTACACTCACTCTCTTTTGTGATAATATGAGTGCCATTAATATTTCCAAGAATCCGATACAACATTCTAGAACTAAGCATATTGACATCCGCCATCATTTCATTAAAGAGCTTGTTGAAAATAAATGCATAGTACTTGAACATGCAGGTACTAATGATCAACTTACGGACCTATTTACTAAACCCTTAGATTCTACTCGATTTAAAACACTAAGTAGATCTATTGGGATATATCTTGTGGAGTGATGCGTTTTGTTATTGACCCTATATGGGGAACTCAAGCAAAGAGAGCTATTTTGCATTCTTGTCTCTTGCAAAAAATTTGAAATATCTTATGCCTCTTCTCTTAATTGTTTGAGTAAGCTTGGTTGCACATATGTATATATGTTTTCAATACTATAAGTGTGAACCTTGCTTGTTTACAATCCATGTCATATTTATGTTCAAACATGCATTTTTGGACTAGGAGATGTATATAAGAAGTATGATTTGAATGACCTATGGTTATCTCCATGACATGATGATTCTTTAATAACATGCTAATGTCAAATGAAAAAGCATGAAATTCATATAACATGCTCACATAAAAAGCATGAATTGATGATTGCATATTCTTAAAATGCAAAACTTGTGTGAAAGCTTATGAGACTCAAAATGAATAAAGGATCTAGTATCCGTTCAAAGGAATTTAAATTCCAAATGTCTCTTCTTCTTTATTAGTTGACCATGGCTACTATCATACGGATATCTTATCCGGAAAAATCAAAAAGGGTGCAAAGTCGCTCATGCCATGTTTCGCTTATAAAGTTGGATATAGTTCTTCTTAAATTGAAATCAATATATTCTATATCCTTGCTTTACTCATGACATTGGTGAAATTGGTTTGAATTCCTATTAGAAACCTTTGTCATTTGTGAAACAAATACGGTGTGTTCTAAATATGTTATCTAGAAGGGGGGTGAATAGATTTTAACTATTATTACCCAATTTTCGCATGCAAGTCAATTTTACGAAAATGCCCCTACTAGTCAAAAATACAAGCAAGTGTAATATAGTGCGGAATTTAAATAACACTTGATGTATACGTGGAAACCCAACCACTGGAAAAAACCACGGGCTGTTTAGTGCGCCACACTCGGACTTCGAAATCCACTAATCGAAATGGAGTTTACAACCTATGTAGACCTCGTCTAACACTCCGGTCAATAACCCCCCACTTCTACCACTCGGGCCTTTAAAAGTGGCTCTAGTCCAATTGCTTGAGGCCTAAGCAACCTTAGCCTCAAGACTTAATTCTCTAAGAAGAGATTATGCAACCTATGTGAATATGTATGAATATTCAAATAACAAACAAGGCTAGGTAACCTTAGATGCTTATCTAGGATGATGAGATAATCAATTTAAATCAACCCTAGATATCAATTGCTAAATGACATGTCAAATAGCTTAGCTAATCAAGATTAGTCAAAAACCTAATTAGCTATCACAATCAACACTCAATCATTTTCATCACAAATAATCTCTAACTTGTATCTAGCATATAATCAAAAGCATACAAGTAATTAAAGAGATGTATTAATATGAAAAACACTAAAGTAATATGAAATTAGTGAAGAACATACCAAATAAGATGTGATGATCCAAAACCATGCATGGATCAATTCTATGAAGGCATAGAAGATCAAATATGAAATTTTATGCAAAAGGGATTTGATTTGAGTGTTTAAAGTTGAGTTCTTGATTTGATTTTTTCTCAAAAATCTCTCTTGAAAGTTTAGGGTTCTAATAACTCAAGAAGCTAGTTCAGAGAATGAGAAAGTAAGATATTTATAGACATCAAGAATTGGGCATGTGAAAAGACAATTTTGCCCTTGAAACGCACCGTTCGGCGGTTTCAATCGGCGGCCAGGCCGCCGATCACGACCGCCGAATTGAGCCCGTGAAGAACAGAGCATCAACGGTGGTTTCATTCGGCGGTTTCGTGACCGCCAATCCAACCGCTGAATTAGACCGAGAGATTTAAATCGATCAGGTATGAACGGCGGTTTCGAACGGCGGTCGTGACCGCCGATCGTGACCGTATAATTGCTTCAGACCAATTTGGACTGAAACGGCGGTTTCATTCGGCGGCCAGGCCGCCGATCATAACTGCCGATCACCAATAATGGTGAAAACCAAGGAGAAGCCAAGGGCATTCTCCGTGGGCTGTCTTCGCGTAAAACCAAGCACACATACTTGTGAGTGCGGATGTTTTCGAACACTATCGGGAAACGAATTACTAAGCACATATACACACAACAAGATATAAAACAAAGTGCTAGTGTGTAAAGTGACATGTGAAGAGTATGCACACAAATGCAAGTATGCTAAGTGAGTGTGTGCTAACTAAATCTCTTCAAAGAAAAATCAAGCACAAGAAATTATACCTTTGGCGTGCTTGTCCCTTGGGGTATTGAAAGGGCCTTCGAGCATGAAGTTCAAACACCTAAACTACCCTTACATTATCAACCCCAACATGTGGTTTGTCCACGAAATAAGCCAATCAATATATGGGAATCCTTACAATCTCCCACTTTGGCTATTTCGTGACAAAACCACCACTCACATTGATTCCTCACAACATAATAGAAACTATGGGTCTACAATGATTTTCTACGTACAAAGAGATATATAAAAGTAATCTTGAAGTCATCAATCTCATGTAGACAAATCAATCCCTGAAAGTAAAGTTTCTATACTTTCCAATTCAAGTAAAAAGTGAGATGAATCAAGTGAGAACATAAACAAGCATTTGCATTTCTATGAGTTTAAGCACAACTACAACATCATGTAATAATTGTGAATTCAATGCTCCCCCTCAATGGGTTACTCCCACTCAATGTATTGTCTCCCCAACATGCATAATTATTACCACAATTTGCAACTCCCCTTACCACCATTCTACTCCCCCTTTTTGTCATGATATAGGCAAAGGAGTAGTCCCCAACCGGGTCACTTAGCAAAGAGAGATGATAGCATTCAAGTCATTTGCATAATCATAAAATGCACTTTATGCAACTCTATCAAATGGAGAAAAACAAGGAGATTTATTTTGAAAATAAATGTGTGAAACAAAACATGCTTTGCATACAAGACATGTAGCATTCAAGTTCAAAATACAATGGTATTTGGCAAAGCAAATGACAAAAGTTTCTAATAAGAATTCAAACCAATTTCACCAATGTCATGAGAGAAGCAAGGATATAGAGTTTTCATTTATTTTAATTTATGAGCAACTATATCAAACTTTATAAGTCAAACATGTCATGAGCAACTTTGCACCCTATTTGATTTTTCCGGGAATGAAACCCGTATGATAGTAGACATGTTCAACAAATAAAGAAAGAGAGACAATTTGGAATATAAATTCCTTTGAATGGATACAAGATCCTTTATTCATTTTGAGTCTCATAAGCTTTTTCACACAATGTTTTGCATTTATAAATTGCAATCATCAATTCATGCTTTTTCATTTAAGCATGTCATTTGAATTTCATGCTTTTCATATGTCATTAGCATGTTATAAAAACAACTCATGCTTTTCAATTTAAGCATGTCATTTAGAATCATCATGTCATGGAGATAACTATAGGTCATTCAAATCATACTTCCTATGTAAATCTCCTAGTCCAAAAATGCATGTTTGAACATAAATATGACATGGATTGTAAACAAGCATGGTTCACACTTATTGAATTGAAAACATATATACATATGTGCAACCAAGCTTACTCAAGCAATTAACAAAGAAGCATAAGTTTTTTCAAATATTTGCATGCAACAAGTATGCATAAGCTCTCTTTGCTTGAGTTCCCTATATGGGGTCAATATCATCCTTCATCAATGAAGGTCATGAGGTCCTATGGACCTCCCAAGTCCATTTGACTTGGATGAACTTATTTGAGACTTGATAGTCTCGTAGCAAGCGGGTTCATCTTTCCTTATCCACATAGATATGACTTTTTTCTTCTTAGTGGTTAAGGGTTGCATGTCATTCACTAACCTAGGATTATTGACAAAGGATTTCCTAGGCTCATGCAAGTGGGCTCTTCTTAGCCTCTTTTTCTCTATCATGCTATTAATCCTACAATGCTTAATGTACTTAAAGCACTTAGGCCTAATATGCCCATAAACACCACAATAATGACAAGTTGGTACAAAGTAAGAATTCATACCATATCCGTGTGAAATCATTGGAGACTCATCATGCATTTGATGTCTCCTTTGGTGTTGAGCCGGTTCATGTCTTCTATGTGGTTGAACCGGAATGGGTTGCCTCCTTGGATGAGGTAGCATGTTTTGCCTCTTTTCATAGTGAGTCATTTGTTGAGGAGAGTTGACTCGAGAGGCTCTAATCTGTTGAGCTTGGGGTTGTCTTGTTTTCACCACCTTCACTTGTGCATTTTTTGAACATTGTCCTAGTTCTAACTTCTTCCTAGGAGTTTGCACCGGTGACGCTTCTATCTTACCCAAACTCTTCACAAAGACGGTCTTCTTAGGAATAGAGCAATCCTTGCTCACTTCGAATCCAAGACCTCTTTTATCACAAGGGCTTTTTCCTACACCAAGTATGTTGTCAAGCTTCTTGGTGCTTGTGGTCATTCTAGTCAATGACTCTTTGGCTTCAACAAGCTCTCTCTTCAAACCCTCTTCATTCCTCTTAGACAAAGCTAGCTCATCTTTTAGCTTGTCTTCTTCCACCATGGATCTTACCACTTCATCATTCAAGTGATCAACTTGTGTTGAAAGCCTAAGTAGTTCTTCCTTTAACCTTTGAATCTCTTTTTCATTCTTTAACTTAGAGCTTTCAAAACTTTCAAAGTTGTCCTTAAGATCCATCTTCTCCACTTGCTTCCTTAAGAGGTCATTGTATGTTGAAAGCTCTAGATTTTCTTCCTCTAAAATCCTTAGAAATCTATCTTTCTTCTTCACGGAGCTTTCAACATTGACTATAAAGTCATGCACATCCATATTCTCTACATTTCCATTTGTAGAGTTGGATAAGGAGTCATCTCCACTAGTGTCATCTTCTAGACTCTCCTCCTCTCCTATGGATCCAATATCCTCATCAAGACCTTCACCTTGATCTCTTGAGTCAATAAGTGCCATATCCCAATGTGAAGCAACAACTATCTCCTCTATAGCTACTTCTTCAACTTTCTCTTCTATGGGATCACTAGCAACGGAATTCTTACCAACAACTTCATTTTCTTCATTAGTGGCACCCAATGCCTTGAAGTTATTGATAAGCTCATCATCACTTGATGACTTATCTCCCTCTCTGGAGTCATCACTTTCACTCCAAATGGCGACCATCATTTTTTCTTTCTTGTTCTTCAAATTCCCACAATCGGGTGAGATATGACCTATGCCGCCACACTCATAACAATGGACCCCTTTCACTTGCCTAGGCTCATGCTTCTTGAAGGGAGCCTTTTTTTTCATGACTTGGCCTTTGGATCCAAAGCCACGCTTCTCGAACTTGACAAATTTCTTGAATCTTTGAAGCATCAAAATCATGTCTTCGTCCAAGTCACATTTCTCCTCCTTCCCTACCTTAGAAGCACTCAAAGCAATTCCTTTTTGCTTCTTTGAAGGAGTGGAGCTAGGACCCTTCCTAGACTCGTAGGCGAGAAGTCTACCTATTACCTCGCTCGGCTTTATGTCCTTAAAATCACTGTTTTCTTCTAAAGCCGTCACCTTAGACTCAAACCTCTCGGGAAGCGATCTCATTATCTTTTGCTTGATCCTTCTATCCGAGTAAGGGTCACCAAGTTGATGACTTTGGTTGACAATGTCCATCAACCTAATCTCAAAGTCGTTGAAGCACTCATTCTCCTCTATCCTAAGTGTCTCAAATTGAGTTTAGAGGACTTGAAGTTTGGAGTCCTTCACTACTTCGGTTCCCTCGTGTGCAACCTCTAAGATGTCCCATGCCTCCTTGGCTATCTTAGTGTTCTGAATCATTTTGTACTGATTTTCGTCCACTGCACATATAAGGGCGTGCCACTCCTTTTGATTCCACTTGGACAACTCAAACTCTGGTTGTGTCCACTGTGCTTTAGGCTTGAGCACTTCTTCTCCTCCACCCGTGGGAGTCATCATAGGAGGCGAATATCCATCTTCCATGGCCATCCATGCCCTATCAAGGATTTGACACACATATGCCTCCATCTTCCCTTTCCATTGGGAGTAATTTATGCCGGTGAGGAGGGGTGGCCCTATGCTCGAAGCACCCTCATTTGAACCACCGATTCCACTCATAGTGTATAATGAATGAATGAAATGAATGCAAAATGTATGAATGATCAAAGAATCACACAAATGCAAAACACACCAAAAATGAGCTAGGATCGCCTATGTATGTCTAGGAACCCGCTCTGATACCAATTGAAACAAATACGGTGTGTTCTAAATATGTTATCTAGAAGGGGGGTGAATAGATTTTAACTATTATTACCCAATTTTCGCATGCAAGTCAATTTTATGAAAATGCCCCTACTAGTAAAAAATACAAGCAAGTGTAATATAGTGCGGAATTTAAATAACACTTGATGTATACGTGGAAACCCAACCACTGGGAAAAACCACGAGCTGTTTAGTGCGCCACACTCGAACCTCGAAATCCACTAATCGAAATGGAGTTTACAACCTATGTAGACCTCGTCTAACACTCCGGTCAATAACCCCCCACTTCTACCGCTCGGGCCTTTAAAAGTGGCTCTAGTCCAATTGCTTGAGGCCTAAGCAACCTTAGCCTCAAGACTTAATTCTCTAAGAAGAGATTATGCAACCTATGTGAATATGTATGAATATTCAAATAACAAACAAGGCTAGGTAACCTTAGATGCTTATCTAGGATGATGAGATAATCAATTTAAATCAACCCTAGATATCAATTGCTAAATGACATGTCAAATAGCTTAGCTAATCAAGATTAGTCAAAAACCTAATTAGTTATCACAATCAACACTCAATCATTTTCATCACAAATAATCTCTAACTTGTATCTAGCATATAATCAAAAGCATACAAGTAATTAAAGAGATGTATTAATATGAAAAACACTAAAGTAATATGAAATTAGTGAAGAACATACCAAATAAGATGTGATGATCCAAAACCATGAATGGATCAATTCTATGAAGGCATAGAAGATCAAATATGAAATTTTATGCAAAAGGGATTTGATTTGAGTGTTTAAAGTTGAGTTCTTGATTTTATTTTTTCTCAAAAATCTCTCTTGAAAGTTTAGGGTTCTAATAACTCAAGAAGCTAGTTCAGAGAATGAGAAAGTAAGATATTTATAGACATCAAGAATTGGGCATGTGAAAAGATAATTTTGCCCCTGAAACAAACAGTTCGGAGGTTTCAATCGGCGGCCAGGCCGCCGGTCACGACCGCCGAATTGAGCCCGTGAAGAACAGAGCATCAACGGTGGTTTCATTCGGCGGTTTCGTGACCGCCGATCGTGACCGCATAATTGCTTCAGACCAATCTGGACTGAAATGGCGGTTTCATTCGGCGGCCAGGCTGCCGATCATAACCGCCGATCACTAACAGTGGTGAAAACCAAGGAGAAGCCAAGGGCATTGTCCGTGGGCGGTCTTCGTGCAAAACCAAGCACACATACGTGTGAGCGCCGACGTTTCCGAACACTATCGGGAAACGAATTACTAAGCACATATACACACAACAAGATATAAAGCAATGTGCTAGTGTGTAAAGTGACATGTGAAGAGTATGCACACAAATGCAAGTATGCTAAGTGAGTGTGTGCTAACTAAATCTCTTCAAAGAAAAATCAAGCATAAGAAATTATACCTTTGGCGTGCTTGTCCCTTGGGGTCTTGAAAGGGCCTTCGAGCATTAAGTTCAAACACCTAAACTACCCTTACATTATCAACCCCAACATGTGGTTTGTCCACGAAATAAGCCAATCAATATATGGGAATCCTTACAATTTGCTTTGCCAAATACCATTGTATTTTGGACTTGAATGCTACATGTCTTTGTTAGGATTATGCTCAATAGCAAGAGTGTAATGTTGTAATTAACAATCTTTTTCATATTAATAAAGTGATTTCTGGTTTAACAAATCGTATAGCATTTATAGTTTAATATTATAATTGTCAAAGTAAATAATCATAAGGTCTAAAGACTATGAGAAAAGAAGAATTGTTCGTACATCTGGATATGTATGTGGTAGACACAATTCTTTAGTTAGTCTTGAATAATGTTCACAACTTAAGTTAAAGGTTGGGCACCTTTATCTTGTTAAAGTTGTAGAATTCTTTTGCTAGCATTTGAGTGGGCTCAAATGAGATATGATGAGTCTAAAATCATCGGAGTGTCTTCGAGCAAAAGGATCTAGTGCACTGGGTGTATTGAACTGGATCACAATGAAATACTTTATCTTTAACCGTCAATAGATAATAGTCTTTTCATTATCAGGACAATCGGAGAGTCTATCTTAATCCTGAGATAAATGATGGACTTATGGTTGCAAGTGATATCATTTGAGTTATCAATGAGTACGATTATATCGCATAGTCTATCCTCGATAGTTTGGTGATATTCATTTGTTAATCGATAGAGGACTTCATTTATAGATATGGACATCGTGGCTCCATTTATTAAATAAGAGTATAGTATCATCATATGGATGTTTTGAGGTAATTGGATATTAAATCTCAACGTTGAGTTTTCGATAGTGTCTATTGAAAACATGGCTTCTGGACAAGTCAAAATATCCAAGTTCAAAACGTGGTCATATGAGTAAATATAGTAACTTGGAGAGTTATAGGCGGTCTATGAACTCTTGACGATTACTGATATTAATCACGAGGATACACTATCTCCAACATGATTGTCTAGGGTATGAATGAGGAACATCTTCCTTTTCTATCTTTATTTAAGAGTTTAGTTTTAGCTCTTTAGTGGAATGAGTTAAAATTAATGGATCGGACCTAAGTGAATCATTTGTTGATTGTGATTAGGTTATGTCTATTGAAGCTTAAATTTAGATGGCCCGCCAAGATCCTCAATCCACACGGACTTGCATGGATCACTTGATAAATTCTACCGGACCAATTTAAGGGTCCATCTAGAATTGCATTTAATATATTAAGAATATAATTTGCACATTATTTATGTAATGGGCTGCTCAATTATATTAATATATTAATGAAAGACATGTGGGCTTGTTTCTTTTAGTAAGAATGGGTCTGGTTCACATGTGGGATTTTTATTTAAAGTCCAATGGATTAAATGAAATAAGAAAATAATATTAGGCCCAATTTTATTCAAGTGGGGCGGCAAGGTTAAAGTTTTAACCTAATATATTATTTTGTTTCATTTGTTTTAATTAAATAAGAATTAATTAATTTATTAGTTAATTATTTAATTAAGAAACAAATCTTTTATGATTAGGAAATATGATTCCTAGTCTTATACTATAGTTGGTAGTATACTAAAAGTAAAAGACTTATTTGGTAAGAAAATAAATAATTAATTTTATTTATTTAATCAAATAAGAAGTCTTTTTATTTAGTCAAAATTAAAGAATAAAAGTTTTATGAATTGAATTAGGGTTTGAAGTCTTAACTAGATGGGAATTAGGGTACAACACAAACTCTTTTAAGCATGTGTGTTTCGGCAACCCTAGTCCTTTTTGGGTAGAGAATTCGGCAACCCTAATAGGAAAAGAGGAAGAAAATTTGGCCACCTATATAAGTGCTCTTATAAAATTCGGCCACAACGAGTGTTCTTGATACAAATTTCTTCTTCTTCTTAATTCATAGAGAGATTATTTTATTCTACAAAAACATAAAAGAGTGTTAGATTATTCTTTGATGGTATACTATTTGCTTATTCATCAATAAGCTTGTGTGTACGACATCGATCTAGGTTCACGCGAGTTTCGATCATTAGATTGAGAACTCAAAAGTTACCGGAATAATCTTAGTATTCTTTTGATTGTTTTTGTGACTAACAAAGAAAAGAAAAGTTTGTTTGTCCATTCACAGGTTTGCAATTCAAAGAAAAGGGAGACCACGCTCCTAGGTGATCCACGTTCGTGCTAGGATTGAAGATCTTGCGGATTACCATCGACGTAAGTCAATCGGATCACGCGACAAAAGGTATTATTCTTTTGTTAGATAATATATATGTTTAATTGATTAAAGGGTTTAAGGTTCATAAAAAGGAAAAATTTTAAAAGTTACTAAATCTATTTTTAGTCTTGCTTCCGCTGCGTGTACTACGGTATTTTTCCCTACAATTGGTATCAGAGCCTAGGTTGAACCCTTTTAATTAATTAACGTATATATACGTGGATCTATTTCTTTTTATTGTGATTATGCATGTTTATAAAGAGATGGCACTCTAGGTATTCGCATATATAATTACATGTGATGTATGGATTTATATATGTTTTATGTGGATTGTTTTTGCTCGATTTTGGTCCTAGATTTTCAATGTATTTTTGTTATGGAATTGTAACAAGAAGGGTGGTCTATCATCGCCATAATTCCTTCTTGGTAGTTGCTAGGTTTTATTATTTTTTAATACTACTGCAGTTTTTTAATTTTTATTATGTGCAGTTTTTTGTTTGTAAAAAGTACTGCAGTGATTAAAAAAAATAAAAAATTGCTGCAGTATTTTCTTTGTTTAAATACTGCCGTAATATATTTAGGTGTTGAAGATTCGAAGACACGAAGAAAAACGAAGCAACCGGAACCAAGAACGAGCACCGTGCGCACCCTAGGAGTGGATTGGGCTGCGCATGGCAAGCCCAAGCTTGGTGGGCTGCGCACGGCAGCCCTGGGAGTCTTCATGGGCTGCGCACAGCAGCCCCTTTGTGGGGTTGTGGTTTGTGCACGCCCATGGGGTTGGGCCAAAGGATGAGCGTATGGTTGATGGGCCACTTGAAGATCTTGTATTCCTAAACAATTGTAATTTACTTGTTTTTCTAGGATGGGCCAAAATTGTTGCTATTTAATTTATGCTTAGATATTACAATATTTGTTATTGTATGATAACATGACATATAGAATAGGAGTGCCACTCATATATCTCTTTTGGTATGAACATGCATTGAATGATTTATGTATCTAAATTGGCATCTAGATAACTTGGTAAATCATTCTATGGGATTTAATCACACGCCTTAAATAATTGAGTGGGAGAAGGTGTTTTTGTAACACTTATGGCCTCCAAGGTTAGTTGAGCTTAATTATTTATTGGTAATCCCCCCAAGGGGCGTCCATGAATGGAATTTAGCAACATACTTCTGATGCAGTAAAATCTGTGTTCAATTTACTAAGAAAGTTCGTTCACTGGGATCGGCGATTCTATCGGTCAAAACCAATTAATCTAGCAAGGATTTAATCTAAGTGCGGAAAACTAAATTGCATAATGCTTTGCTTTGGAAGTTTGTTTAATTCTAAAATTTACCTAAATTATGACTACTTGAACTAAAGACTAAAATTAAATCAAATCAAATATCACACAAAGAATGAATGTTTGGAGAGAAATACTAGGGAATCGATGCACCTTTCTTAGACACTCAATGCTCTCAATCAGTCTCAATAAACACCTCAATAGAGTTTAGGGCTTGTTTTGATAATAAACAATTAAGAACGAATCTCCTTCCCACCACTCGCACAAAGGCCATGTGTCAAGTGATGGTAACGAAATCCTTTAGAACAAAACTCTAAGCCAAATCAATGCAACAAGGCCATGCAAACATTAACTTTCAAATCTATTAAGCTTACGATTGTGATTTAAATGGAAAAGGCCATTCACATCTAAACCCTAATCTCATGGGATAAACTAAATCACAAATCCATATCAATTGAGGCCACAAAATAATATGAATAAGTAAAGTAGAACAATTAATTCAATAGATAAGACTAAAACTCAATTGATTAACAAAAGATAGACTAATTGATTACATAGAGTTATCCAAAATTGGTTACATCAATCCCCTAGTTAAAGGTTTAGTTACACATCAATGGAGAGAATAAAAACATAGAAGAGATGAAGATAAAACCCATGATGGCGAGATGCTTCTGTCTTGAAATCCCCGTCGTCTTCTTGTTTTCAGTAATCTTCTAATGATGGCATGAATATGAAAGAATGAAAGAATGGTGTTATGAATCTTGATCTGATTGTCTGATAAGGTCGGTCCCTTCTTTTTGCTTTTTCCTTCTTTCTTTTTATAGGTCTTCAGCAGCTTTGAGGAAACGCGGAGACGGTCCAACGCTTGACGTGCCGCTGGGTGGGCACGTGCATGGGCAGCGGAAAATCCAAGACAAACACGCTGGAATGGCTCGCTTGAGGGGTCGCTTGGGAGGCATTTGCCTCTTGGGCGGCATGGGCCGCGGTAAATCACCCTTCTCGACCGCCTGGAGTGCCGCCGATGGTGCATGTGCCTGTTGAGCGGCATGGGCTGCGGAAATTGAGGATTTTGGCCTTTCCTTCATCGTTTGACTCCATCATTTCCAAAATAAGATTAGATCAACGCCTCTATGGAAAGAGACCTGCAACGACTTAACAAACACATCAACCCACCAAAAAAGACCCAAGAAACAAGCATAAACATAGGCAAAATGGGCAAAATATAAGCATAGAATTAGACTGATCAACTTCCTTACAAGGATAGACTAGACAATGGACTCAAACGAGATCTACTCCCCAAGGAGGGATTTTCGTGAGAGAAAATTGAGGGTCGATATCTTGGTAACACACTCAATGTAATTTTATTGATATCCTCCCAAGAGTTCTTGTCAGTAAAATTGCAAGGCTAAAATTGAAAATGCTGGTTGTTATGTTAACAATTAGGTGGGACCTAGTCTAACTAGTAAATGGTGCGAACTCCCAAAGGAGGCGTAACATTTATAGGTGTTGGATCACCGTTGAATTTTTATGATTGAGTTATTTATTTAATTCAAGATAAATATTTAAAAGTGCTTTATCATGATTATTTACTTATATATGTTTTGTTTTTATTCAGAAATCATGACCCCATCACTTATGAACATCCTGAAAGATAACACTTTAACTGGAGATAATTATGTCACATGGAAAAGGAAAATTGGGTTGTTGCTGCAAAGTGAAAAAAATAAGTTTGTTCTAACTACTCCTAAACCACCTGCTCCTAATAATGAATCTAGCATAATGTATAGAGATGAGTATGAGCAGTGGAAGACTTCAGATGATATGGCCAAATGTTATATTATGGCCACTATCTCCGACGTGTTGCAACAGCAGCATGAAGGAATGGAGTCCGCTGCTGATATAATGATGTCTCTAGAGGAGATGTTTGCTATGAAGTCCAGGACGACTAAGAGAGAGGCAGTGACTGCTTTTATGAATCTTAGGATGAAACCTGGACAGGCTGTGAAGGATCACATGATGAAAGTCATAGCACATCTCAACATTGCTGAACTGCATGGCGCTGAGATAGATGGTGAGACAAAAATTGATATGGTTGTCAATTCATTGTCAGATTCCTTTGATCAGTTCAAATTGGACTACACTTTGAACAAAAAGGAATACACCTTACAAGGCCTGATGCAAGATGTTCAAAGTGCTGAAAAGATCCTTGTGAAAGGCAAGGGTCAAGAGATTCATATGATTGGTAAAGTTGCTACTGTTAAGGCCCGTCAAAAGGTCAAGAAACAACAGAAGAAAAAGCAACTTGGGCCTATCAAGAAGGACACCAAGAAAGTAACCAAGATCAAAGGGAAATGCTTCCTTTGTGGTGAAAAGGGACATTGGAAGAGAAATTGCCCAAAGTCCCAGAATAAGAAGGAAGAAGGTAATGTGAATTATCTTGAAACATGTTTTTTGGCTGATTCTACAGATTCTTGGATCATAGACTCAGGAGCCACTAATCATGTTTGTTATTCCTTGCAGGGGTTCCAAGAAAGGAGAAGGCTGAGTAAGAATGAAATCAATTTGCGCTTGGGCAACGAAACGTTAGTGTCTGCAAGTGCAGTGGGAGATATTAGAGTTTATTTGGATTCTAGAAGGCATTTAGATTTAATAGACGTTTATTATGTACCTCAATTCAAGAGGAATTTAATTTCAGTTTCTTGTTTAAATAAATTTGGATATTCAGTTACTTTTAATAAAGTTTTTATTATTAGTAAGAATGACAAAATTATTTGCCAAGGTACATTGGAAAACGGTCTATACTTTTTGCATAGAAATATCTCTCACTCGTTAGACACAGAAATAACGGAACCTAATCATAAAAGAGTAAAATTATCAACTGATGAAACCTACCTTTGGCATTTACGCTTAGATCATATTAACCTTAATAGGATTAAAAGATTGGTATGTGACGGACCTTTGAGTGACTTAAAGGTTGATGATCTACCAACTTGTGAATCTTGTTTGGAAGGTAAAATGACCAAAAGGACGTTCTCTGCCAAAGGTGCAAGAGCCACTGAATGTTTAGGATTGATACACACTGATGTATGTGGACCTATGAGCATTCAAGCTAGAGGTGGATATGAGTACTTCATCACCTTCACAGATGATTACTCGAGATTTGGTTATGTGTATCTCATGCGACATAAGTCGGATGCTTTTGACATGTTCAAAGCATTCAAAGCTGAAGTGGAAAATCAGCTTGAGAAACACATAAAAATCTTAAGATCTAATCGTGGTGGAGAATATCTATCTGGTGAGTTTCAGCAATATCTTATTGATAATGGGATAGTTTCTCAGTTTTCTGCACCAGGTACACCTCAACAGAATGGGGTAGCAGAAAGGAGAAATAGAACTCTTTTGGATATGGTTAGGTCTATGTTGAGTTATTCAACACTTCCTATTTCTTTTTGGGGATATGCCTTACAAACTGTTATATACATTCTAAATGATGTACCATCTAAGTCTGTTCCTAAAACACCGCATGAGTTGTGGACTGGGCGCAAGCCTAGTTTACAACACTTAAGGATATTTGGTTGTCCTGCGCATGTGTTAAAAGGAAAGATAGAAAAAATGGAGTCCCGTTCGGAAACATGTATATTTGTAGGGTATCCAAAAGAAACTAAAGGATATTATTTCTACAGTCCTTCAGATCTTAAAGTATTTGTTTCGACAAATGCTAAATTTCTGGAAAAGGACTATATGAATGATTTTGTGCCTAGAAGTAGAATTGTCCTGAATGAGATGTCAGGAGATACAATTCCACGAGAGGTTACACAACCTAACCCAATTGTAAGTTCCGATCCAACACAAGATCAACAACCTATCATTCCTCGTCGTAGTGGGAGGGTTAGAACACAACCCGAAAGATACATCGGTCTGGGAGAATCAGTGGAGAATCTCCCGGACGACGATGATCCCTACACGTACAAGGAAACTATGGAGGATGTTGATAGTCGCCATTGGCAAAAGGCAATGCAATCCAAGATTGAATCTATGTTCGATAACAAAGTCTGGTCCCTTGTAGACTTGCCTAAAGGGATAAAACCCATTGGGTGCAAGTGGGTATACAAGAGGAAAAGAGGTATGGATGGTAAGGTGGAAACCTTTAAAGCTAGATTGGTAGCTAAAGGGTATACACAGAAAGAAGGTATCGATTACGAGGAAACCTTCTCTCCTGTGGCCATGCTTAAATCCATTAGGATACTCTTGTCCATTGCAGCATCTTTAGATCTAGAGATTTGGCAAATGGATGTCAAGACAGCTTTCCTTAATGGAAGTCTTGACGAAAGCATCTACATGATGCAACCAGAGGGATTCATTGAAAAGGGCCAAATGGAAAAGGTATGCAAGTTGCAGAAATCCATATATGGATTGAAGTAAGCATCCAGATCCTAGAACATAAGGTTTGATCAAGCTGTCAAAGGTTTTGGATTTATTCAGAATCCTGACGAACCTTGTGTATACAAAAGGATTAAAGGCGACAAGTTGGTTTTCCTGATTCTTTATGTTGATGATATACTACTTATTGGAAACGATGTAGGTGTATTGACATCAGTAAAAGAATGGTTAGCAAAACAATTTGATATGAAGGACTTAGGAGAAGCAAGTTTTATTCTAGGTATCCAAGTAATAAGGGATAAAAAGAATAGAACGATTGCATTATCCCAAGCTTCATACATAGACAAGATCTTGTCTAGGTTTTCCATGCAGGATTCCAAGAAAGGTATGTTACCTTTCAGACATGGAATCAAGCTTTCTAAGGAACAAGTTCCTAAGAATGAGCATGAAGAGCAATTCATGAGTAGAGTTCCATATGCCTCGGCAGTTGGAAGTCTCATGTATGCAATGCTCTGTACTAGACCAGATATTTGTTTTGCTGTTGGTATAGTTAGCAGGTTTCAATCGAAACCTGGTCCTGATCACTGGACGGCAGTCAAGCATATTTTCAAGTATCTTAAGAGAACGAGAGATAATATGCTTGTATACTCTAGAGGGGATTTGATTCCCGTTGGGTATACAGATTCTGATTTCCAATCAGATTCTGACTTCAGAAAATCCACATCAGGAGCTGTGTTTACTATTGGAGGAGGAGCAGTTATATGGAGGAGTATCAAGCAATCTTGTATTGCTGATTCCACCATGGAAGCTGAGTATGTTGCTGCATGCAAGGCTGCCAAAGAGGCTGTTCGTCTCCGCCAATTCTTGATTGACTTGGAAGTGGTTCCTAGTGCGAATAAGCAGATCACTATCTACTGTGACAACAGTGGAGCAGTGGCTAATTCGAAAGAACCAAGAAGTCACAAGAGAGGTAAACACATTGAAAGAAAGTATCATCTTTTAAGGGAGATTGTTCAAAGAGGTGACGTCACGATTACCAAAATCGCGTCAGCAGAAAATCTAGCGGATCCCTTCACAAAGGCTCTACCTTAGAAGAGTTTCGATGGGCATCTAGAGAACATGGGCTTGAGAGATATGACACATTTGCTATAGCGCAAGTGGGAGATTGTTAGGATTATGCTCAATAGCAAGAGTGTAATGCTGTAATTAACAATCTTTTTCATATTAATAAAGTGATTTCTGGTTTAACAAATCATATAGCATTTATAGTTTAATATTATAATTGTCAAAGTAAATAATCATAAGGTCTAAAGACTATGAGAAAAGAAGAATTGTTCGTACATCTGGATATGTATGTGGTAGACACAATTCTTTAGTTAGTCTTGAATAATGTTCACAACTTAAGTTAAAGGTTGGGCACCTTTATCTTGTTAAAGTTGTAGAATTCTTTTGCTAGCATTTGAGTGGGCTCAAATGAGATATGATGAGTCTAAAATCATCGGAGTGTCTTCGAGCAAAAGGATCTAGTGCACTGGGTGTATTGAACTGGATCACAATGAAATACTTTATCTATAACCGTCAATAGATAATAGTCTTTTCATTATCAGGACAATCAGAGAGTCTATCTTAATCCTGAGATAAATGATGGACTTATGGTTGCAAGTGATATCATTTGAGTTATCAATGAGTACGATTATATCGCATAGTCTATCCTCGATAGTTTGGTGATATTCATTTGTTAATCGATAGAGGACTTCATTTATAGATATTGAAACAAATTATAGTACGGTGTGTATAAAGCTATCTAGAGGGGGAGTGAATAGATTTTACGCTTTTTACCCAATTTTTCGCGTTAGTCAAAATTATGAAAATGCCCTCAAGATAATATAAACAAGCAAGTGTAATATGGTGCGGAAATTAAAACAACACTTGGTTTTTACGTGGAAACCCTCACGGGAAAAACCACGGGCTATGTAAGTAAGCCACACTCGAACCTCGAATCCACCAAATGTGCAAACGATTACAACCTAATCCCGGAAGTAATCACACACCTACCTAATCCCGGTATGAGTGAACCTAGTCCAATTTGCTTGCGTTCTAAGCAACCTAATCCCGGATGCTACACACAAGACTTACTTTCTCTATGAAGAGAATACAACCCTAAGTGAATATATGTGAATATCCAAAATGCAGCATAGAGCAAGGGAAACCCTATATGCTTATCTAAGATGATTAATATGCAATTAAGAACAATCCTAGATATCAAAACTAAATGACATGTCAATTAGTTTAGCTAATCAATATTAAGCACAAAACCTAATATGCAAGCACAATACAACTTCTCAAACATACATCATACTCATCTCAATATTGTATCCAAAGCATACAAAATAACAAACAAGTAATTAATTGAGATTGCTAGATAAGAGAAACACAAAAAATGTAAGATATTAGTGAAAAGCTTACCAAGCAAAGTATGATGAAGATTCCATGCTAGATGACATCTAGATGATCTAAGATGATGCTAGATGATGATTGATGATCATGAAAAAGTGTTTGAGAATCAATAATTGAGTTCTTGGAATTTTTCTTCTCTTTGAAAAATATCCTAAGTAAGAATTCTAAATATGAACTCTCTTAATTGACCTAAAGTCAAAGTGGCATATATATAGGGGGCCAAATCAAAGTGAGGTCGTTTAAGTAAGTTTCAAGGAAACGCGCCAATCGGCGGTTTCAATCGGTGGCCAGGCCGCCGTTCATGACCGCCGAAATGAGCTCGTGAAGAACAGAGCAAAAACAGCGGTTCATTCGGCAGTTTCGTGACCGCCGATTCCAACCGCCAAATCAAAACAGAGAGATCAAAATCAATCAGGTATGAACGGCGGTTTCGTGACCGCCGATTCAACCGCCGAATTAGACTGAGAGAAAAATCAATCAGGTCTTGAAACGGCGGTTTCGAACGGCAGTTGTGACCGCCGATCTTAACCGTAAAAAAGCTTCAGACCAATCTGGACTGAAACGGCGGTTTCATTCGGCGGCCTGGCCGCCGATCATAACCACCGATCACCCAGATAGGTGAAAACCAAGGAGAAGCCAATGGCATTCTCCATAGGCGGTCCTCGCGCTAAACCAAGCACACTCTAGTGCATGCGCGGACGTTTCCGAAAGTTATCGGGAAACGAATTACACAACAATATGACACAATTACACACAACAAAATATAATAAATAAGTGCAAGTGTGAAATGTGACAAATGAAGAGAATGCACACATATGCAATGAATGTTAAGTGTGTGTGTGCAACTAATCTTTTCAAAGAAAAGTAAGCACATAGAAATTTACCTTCGGTGCTTATCAACACGAGGTCTTCAAAGGGCTTCGAACAATAAGACCGATACTTAGGCTACCCTTACAAAGAACCCCCACATATGGTTTGATCACGAAATAAGCCAATTAAAAACAACGGGAATCCTTACAATCTCCCCCTTTGGCTATTTCGTGACAAAACCATCACTCACATTGATTCCTCACAAAAAAAATAGAAACTACGGGACTACAATGATATTTTACATTACAAAGAGATAAGAGAATGCAACTTGAAGTCTTCAATCCTCTTGTAGAATAATCAAACCCTGAAAAGAGTTTCTAACATTTCCAATACAAGAAAAGTGTGAGATTAATCATGTGAGAACAATACCAAGCATTTGCATTTTTAGAATATAGACACAACATTACCAAATGTATGCAATGTATGATAAATGCAATGCTCCCCCTCAACGGGTTACTCCCCCTCAAAGTATGTTCTCCCCAAAGTGCACAATAGCTTCTATATTTTGCACCTCCCCTTACCATATCCTACTCCCCCTTTTTGTCATGATATAGGCAAAGGAGTAGTCCCCAACCGGGTCACTCATAGCAACGAGAGATAGAAGCATGCAAGATATGCATATACATATAAGTCACGTTATGCACTTCAATTAATTTGAGAGAAACAAGGAGATTTATTTTGAGAAAATGTGTGAATCCAACATGCTTTGCATACAAGACATATAGCATTCAAGTCCAAAATACAATGGTATTTGGCAAAGCAAATGACAAAGGTTTCTAATAAGAATTCAAACCAATTTCACCAATGTCATGGGAAAAGCAAGGATATAGAGATTATTGTTTTCAATTTAAGAGCAACTATATCCAACTTTATAAGCGAAACATGGCATGAGCGACTTTGCACCCTTTTTGATTTTTCCGGACAAGATATCCGTATGATAGTAACCATGTTCAACTAATAAAGAAAGAGAGACATTTGGAATGTAAATTCCTTTGAATGGATACAAGATCCTTTATTCATTTTGAGTCTCATAAGCTTTCACACAAGTTTTGCATTTTAAGAATATGCAATCATCAATTCATGCTTTTCAAGAGAGCATGTTATATGAAATTCATGCTTTTTTTTTTTTTTTTTCATTTGACATTAGCATGTTATTAAAGAATCATCATGTCATAGAGATAATCATAGGTCATTCAAATCATACTTCCAATATACATCTCCTAGTCCAAAAATGCATGTTTGAACATAAATATGACATGGATTGTAAACAAGCAAGGTTCACACTTATTGAATTGAAAACATATATACATATGTGCAACCAAGCTTACTCAAGCAATTAAAAGAAGAGGCATAAGATATTTCAAATTTTTTGCAAGTGACAAGAATGCAAACTAGCTCTCTTTGCTTGAGTTCCCCATATGGGGTCAATCATAGAACATCACTCCACAAGACATACCCCAATAGATCTACTAAGAGTTTTAAATCGAGTAGCATCTAAGGGTTTAGTAAATAGGTCCGCAAGTTGATCATTAGTACCTACATGTTCAAGTACTATGCATTTATTTTCAACAAGCTCTCTAATGAAGTGATGGCGGATGTCAATATGCTTAGTTCTAGAATGTTGCACCGGATTCTTGGAAATATTAATGGCATTCATGTTATCACAAAAGAGAGTGAGAGTACCTTGGTTGAATCCGTAATCTACTAGCATTTGCTTCATCCATATAAGTTGAGTGCATCCACTCCCCGCGGCTATGTACTTGGCATCCGCCGTGGACAAGGAAATCGAGTTTTGCTTCTTGCAAAACCAAGACACCAAGTTGTTGCCTAGAAAGAAGCAACCGCCCGATGTGCTCTTCCTATCATCACAATTTCCTGCCCAATCCGCATCACTATATCCTACAAGACTAGGATTAGTGTCAAATGAGTACCAAATCCCATAGTTGGAAGTCCCATTCACAAAGCGAATGACTCTCTTAACCGAAGAGAGATGGGACTCCTTGGGATCGGATTGGTACCTAGCACAAACTCCTACACTAAATGATATATCGGGCCTACTTGCGGTCAAATAGAGCAAGCTCCCTATCATGCCACGATATAAGGTTTGGTCCACACTTTTACCGCTAGCATCCTTGCTTAGCTTCAAAGTGGTGCTCATAGGAGTGTCGCAATGTTTGGCTTTTTCAAGACCAAACTTCTTCACAAGGTTTTTGGCATATTTGGCTTGGGTTATGAAGATCCCATTATCAAGTTGCCTAATTTGCAAACCTAGGAAGTAATTAAGCTCACCAACAAGACTCATCTCAAATTCATGAGACATAACATCAACAAATTGTTGGACCTTGGTGTTGTTGGTGGAGCCAAACACTATGTCATCGACATATATTTGAGCTATGAAAAGCTCATCATTGTCTCTCTTGATGAATAGTATCTTGTCAACACTACCTCTTGTGTAGTTATTGTCAACAAGAAATTGAGTGAGGTGCTCATACCAAGCCCTCGGTGCTTGTTTCAACCCATATAGTGCCTTCTTGAGGCGATAGACATGGTTGGGGTGGTGAGCATCCACAAACCCCTTGGGTGTTCAACAAACACTTCCTCTTGCAAGAAGCCATTGAGGAAGGCACTCTTGACATCCATTTGGTGCAATTTGAACTTGTGCACACAAGAAATGGACAAGAGAAGCCTAATAGACTCTGAACTGGCAACGGGAGCAAATGTCTCCTCAAAGTCGATACCCTCAATTTGAGAGTACCCTTATTCTACAAGTCTAGCCTTGTTCCGCACTATGTTGCCATCCTCATCGGATTTGTTCCTAAATATCCATTTAGTGCCTATAACATTAGTGGCCTTAGGCCTAGGAACTAGAGTCCAAACCTCATTCCTTTCAAATTGGTTTAGCTCTTCTTGCATGGCAAGAACCCAAAATTCATCATGTAAGGTTTCTTCAACCTTTTTGGGTTCAATTTGAGAGGTGTAGGAAGTATAGCTAATAAGATTAGCAAGTTGACGTCTAGTCTTAACACCCTCATTTACCTCTCCAATGATATCTTCTTTATCATGGAGTTTCCTAACCCATGGAGCGGGTTCTTTAGAGTCCAAGAGAGGAACTCTAGCAATAGGTTGTGTGTCATCATTGTTGACATTAGATGTCCCAACATTAGGAGGCACCACAACCTTCTCCAAAGGAGAACCATCACTAAAAATAACCTCCTCCTCATGATTATTAGACTTGAGCCTAGTATCATCAAATACGACATTGGATGATTCCATAACACTTAAAGTCTTTAAATTGAAAACTCTATAGGCTCTACTATTCAAGGCATAACCAATAAAGATACCCTCATCACTCTTAGCATCGAATTTGCCAAGTTGATCACGGTCATTCAAAATGTAGCATTTGCTTCCAAAAGTGTGGAAGTAGCTAACATTTGGCCTCTTGCCTTTCCATAACTCATAGGAGGTGTTTCTAGTACCGGGCCTTAGAAAGACTCTATTTCCTATATAACAAGCCGTATTGACAGCTTCGGCCCATAGGTTCCTAAGGACATTGTTGCTAAGCAACTTCACACGGGCCATCTCTTGAAGGACCCTATTTTTCCTCTCAACAACTCCATTTTGTTGAGGTGTCCTAGGAGCCGAAAACTCATGGGAGATACCTAAACCATTACAAAAGGTTTCAAAGGTAGCATTCTCAAATTCCCTCCCATGGTCACTTCTAATCCGTTTTATGCTTTTAATATTAGAGTTCATTTCATTTTGAAGTTTATTACAAAGCATTTTAAACTTATCAAAAGTTTCGGATTTTTCTCTAAGAAAATATGTCCATGTGAACCTAGAGAAATCATCAACACAAACAAAAATGTATCTCTTTCCACCCAAACTTTCGGTTTGCATGGGACCCATGAGGTCCATGTGGAGAAGCTCAAGAGGCTCCTTGGTGGTGAGATACTTACCCTTTTTGTGCATGCTTTTAGTTTGCTTTCCTTGTTGGCAAGGTCCACAAACACCATTGGCTTTCTTCCCAAGCTTAGGGAGGCCACGCACACACTCGAACTTTCCAAGGGTCCGTAGATCCCTAAAGTTCATGTGGCCAAGTCTTTTATGCCACAACTCAATTTGCTCATCCATGGACACATGATTAGATACAATACTAGCTTCAAGACAATAACAATTGTCGCTAGATCTCATGCCCTTCAACAAGGTTTGTCCATCAGGTTTTAAGATTGAGCAAAAATCTTTAGAAAACAAGACGAAATATCCTTCATCACTAAGATGTGAAATGCTTATTAAATTGGCTTTCAAGCCATCAACAAATAAAGCATTGGATAAGGAGGGTAATCCGGGAACGGAAATGGTTCCTTTCCCTTTAACATTTCTTTTGGATCCATCACCAAAAGTGACATTTCCACCTTCCTCCATAACAAGAGTCTCGAAGAAACTTTTGTTTCCCGTCATGTGCCTAGAGCACCCACTATCCAAGTACCAAAAATTAGAAGAATTTGCCTTCAAGGCTATTTGTGCAACATGGCAAACATTTTCATTCTTTCTAATCCACTTAGCAACAATTTTAGCTTTCCTAGTGGTCTTTGGTACATGTGCTCTACTATTTCTAGGATCATGCAAATCAATATTTTCATTCCTAGAAACATGCTTCTTGGCTCTATTCTTTCTCTTTTCAATCATGCTTTGTTTTCTATACATTTTAATATATTGAAAGCAATTTGGTCTAATATGACCATCACAACCACAAAAGTGACAAATAGGGATGAAATAAGGAATCATACCTTGCCTTTGTGCACATATGGGAGCTTGTCCATGTCTTTGTGGATAAGTGGGTTCAATCCATCTTCGTTGTTGAACCGGTCTAGGTTGCTTCCAAGCTTGAGGTTGCATGATTGGTCTCTTTCCTTTGTGAGCCAATTTTAGAGGAGTGTTGGCTTGAGGGACCCTAGGGGGTTGAGCTTGAGATTTCCTTCTTGGTCCCATTTTCACTTGAGCATTAGAACATTGTCCTACTTCTAACTTCTTCCTAGGAGGTTGCACAAATGAAGTTTCTTTGTTCTTCAAGCTCTTGACAAACACGGTCTTGTTAGAGGTTGAGATTTTCTTGCCATCATCATACCCAAGACCTCTCTTGTCACTTGGACTCTTTCCAACACCAAGTTAATGATCAAGCTTCTTGGTGCTAGAATCTATCCTAGCCAAGGACCCTTTAACTTCTACAAGTTCCCTCTTCAAGCCTTCTTCACTTCTTGTAAGGATTCCCGTTGTTTTTAATTGACTTATTTCGTGATCAAACCATATGTGGGGATTCTTTGTAAGGGTAGTTTAGATGTTGTTGTTATTGCTTAGGCCCTTTGAAGACCTCATTATGGACAAGCACCAAAGGTAAAACTCTAAGTGCTTACTTGTCTTGAAGAGATAGTTGCACACACTCACAACTCATGCATATGTTTAATCTTTGTATGTTGTGTTTCTTTTTGTTGTGCATCAATGCCTATTTACATCTCTTCTTGCTTGATATATTGATTGCATCTTGTGTTTATAACATCATAGCATTTAGGCTTTTAGGATGCATCTTAGTTTACCTTTGTTCCCCTTGCATGATTGCTTGTGGGGTTCAAAGTTGTGGGCTGTACGCTGGTCCACCTGCGCCTGACGTCCAGCGCCGCTAACCGGCGTAAAACGCCCAGTGGCGTGCCGCTGGTCGTGCGCTGGTTCACACCAGCGCCGCCCACCAGCGCAGATCGTCCAGTTCTCTGTCGCCTGTCGTGCGCTAGTCTACACCAGCGCAAGGTCACCAGCGCTGATCGCCCAGTGTGGCTCCACTGGTCTGGCACCTGTGTGAGCGCATGTCGTCCAGCGCCATTGCAAAAATGTGCATGTGCGCTGGTCCTGCGCCTGTCGTCCAGCGCAAGGCCACCAGCGCACAGAGCAATTTTTGGTGCGTTTTTCAAAACGACCACACTTCACTTATGGCCTCTATATATATAACACTTTGACTTTAGGTCAGCTAAGAGAGTTCATATTCATATTCTATACTTAGAATATTTTTCAATAGAAGAAAAATACACAAAGAACTCAATTTTAATCACTCAAACACTTTTTCATGATCATCAATCATCATCTAGCATCATCTTGGATCATCTAGATGTCATCTTGCATGGAATCTTCATCATACTTTGCTTGGTAAGTTTTTCACTAATATCTTACATGTTTTGTGTTTCTCTTATCTAGCAATCTCAATTAATTACTTGTTGATTATTTTGTATGCTTTGGATACAATATTGAGATGAGTATGATGTATGTTTAAGAAGTTGTATTGTGCTAGCATATTAGGTTTTGTGCTTAATATTGATTAGCTAAACTAATTGACATGTCATTTAGTTTTGATACCTAGGATTGTTCGTAATTGCATATTAATCATCTTAGATAAGCATATAGGGTTTCCCTTGCTCTATGTTGCATTTTGGATATTTACATATATTCACTTAGGGTTGTATTCTCTTCATAGAGAAAGTAAGTCTTGTGTGTAGCATCCGGGATTAGGTTGCTTAGAACGCAAGCAAATTGGACTAGGTTCACTCATACCGGGATTAGGTAGGTGTGTGATTACTTCCGGGATTAGGTTGTAATCGTTTGCACATTTAGTGGATTCGAGGTTCGAGTGTGGCTTACTTACATAGCCCGTGGTTTTTCCCGTGAGGGTTTCCACGTAAAAACCAAGTGTTGTTTTAATTTCCGCACCATATTACACTTGCTTGTTTATATTATCTTGAGGGCATTTTCGTAATTTTGACTAACACGAAAAATTGGGTAAAAAGCGTAAAATCTATTCACCCCCCCCCCCCCCCCCCTCTAGATAGCTTTATACACACCGTGCTATAATTTGTTTCACTTCTCTTGGATAAGTCTAACTCCTCAATTAACTTATCCTCTCTCCTCTTCAATCTTTCCACTTGTTCACTTAAGTGGTCATTGTGAGCCGAAAGTTCAAGGTTTTCTTCTCTCAACCTCTCAATCTTTCTTGTGCTTTTAAGTGCTAAATCATTGAACTCGGCATGGTATTTAGCAAGCACCTTTTGCTCCACAAATTTCTTTTTGGAACTAGAAGAGGAGTCACTTTCTACTTCACTTGAGTCATTTTCCTCTTGACTCATTTCCTCTTTCTCACTACCACTTTTGCTCTTATGTGAGGAGGCAAAAGCTAGGAGGTTAGCCATGAGCTCTTTTTCACTTGAAGACTCATCTTCCTCATTGGAGTCATCACTACTCCCACTCCAAGTGGCGGCCATCACTTTGCTCTTCTTCTTTTCATTGTGATTAGCACATTTGGGGGCAAAGTGACCAATCCCAGCACATTCAAAGCATCGGACCCCTTTCCTTTCGGTCCTCTCTTGTTTAGGCTCAACCTTCTTGAAGGAACTCTTTTTCTTCAAATCTTGTCCTCTTGACCCAAATCCCTTCTTCTTCTTGAACCCCATAACCTTGTTGAACCTTTTCACAAATAAGGCAAGGTCTTCATCCGATTCATGCTTTGCCTCATTTGCATCCTTAGATGCTTTCAAAGCTATTCCTTTAGACTTCTTAGGAGGAGTAGTGGTGCTAGGAGCCTTCCTAGACTCATATGCAAGGAGACACCCAATCACCTCACTTGGCTTCATATCCATGTAGCCACTATTTTCTTCTATGGCCGTCACCTTGGATTCAAACCTATCGGGGAGAGATCTCATAATTTTTTGCTTGACTCTCCCATCCGAATACGGGTCTCCGAGTTGATGGCTTTGATTTACAATGTCCATCAATTTGATTTCGAAGTCATTGAAGCATTCATCCTCTCCCATCATAAGTAGCTCAAACTGTGTTTGGAGGACTTGAAGCTTGGACTCCTTCACCACCTCGGTTCCCTCACGTGCAACTAGAAGGATGTCCCATGCCACTTTGGCAATCTGAGTATTCTGAATAAGCTTGTACTGATTCTCATCCATAGCACACATAATGGCATGCATAGCCTTCCTATTCCACTTAGAAGCCTCAAACTCTTGCGCGTTCCATTGCGCCTTAGGCTTCAAAACATCTTGTCCTCCACCCTCGGGAATCATCATAGGGAGATCATATCCGTCTTCCACCACCATCCATGCACGGTCATGAATTTGGCATATGTAGGATTCCATCTTCCCTTTCCATTGGGAATAGTTCAATCCGGTAAGAAGTGGAGGCCTTGTGCTAGAAGCTCCTTCGTGGCCACCACCATTTCCACCGTTTCCACTCATAGTGTTTATGAATAAATGAAATGAATGCAAATGTATGAATGATCAAAAATCACACAAAATGCAAAACACACCAAAATAAGCAAGGATCACCTATGTATGTCTAGGAACCCGCTCTGATACCAATTGAAACAAATTATAGCACAGTGTGTATAAAGCTATCTAGAGGGGGGTGAATAGATTTTACGCTTTTTACCCAATTTTTTGTGTTAGTCAAAATTACGAAAATGCCCTCAAGATAATATAAACAAGCAAGTGTAATATGGTGCGGAAATTAAAACAACACTTGGTTTTTACGTGGAAACCCTCACGGGAAAAACCACGGGCTATGTAAGTAAGCCACACTCGAACCTCGAATCCACTAAATGTGCAAACGATTACAACCTAATCCCGGAAGTAATCACATACCTACCTAATCCCGGTATGAGTGAACCTAGTCCAATTTGCTTGCGTTCTAAGCAATCTAATCCCGGATGCTACACACAAGACTTACTTTCTCTATGAAGAGAATACAACCCTAAGTGAATATATGTGAATATCCAAAATGCAACATAGAGCAAGGGAAACCCTATATGCTTATCTAAGATGATTAATATGTAATTAAGAATAATCCTAGATATCAAAACTAAATGACATGTCAATTAGTTTAGCTAATCAATATTAAGCACAAAACCTAATATGCAAGCACAATACAACTTCTCAAACATACATCATACTCATCTCAATATTGTATCCAAAGCATACAAAATTGTAGGGAAAAATACGTTTGCAGGCAGCGGAAGCGAGACTAAAAAAAAGGAGTTTAGTATAGTTTAAAATTTTTCCATAATTTGAACCTTAACCCTCTAATTAATTAACATATAATACTAAAGATATCATACCTTTGTCGCGTGATCCGATTGACATTGCGTCGATGGTAATCCGCAAGATCTTCCAATCCAATCACGAACGTGAATCACCTAGGAGCGTGGTCTCCCTTCTCTTTGAATTGTGTACCTGAGGATGGATTAACAAAATCTTTTTCTTTTTCGTTAGTCACAACAAATTCCAAGAGGCTACAAAGAATGTTCCGGTCACTTTTGAATTCACAATCTTTAGATCGAAACTCGCGTGAACCTTATTCGAAATTGTGCACAAAACCTTTTGATATAAAAGTTACTAGTGCACTATCGAAATAAGAACAAACTTTTCTCTCTTTTCCTCTTGGCCGAATTCTCACACTAGTCTAAGAGTTGGATTCTATTTTTCTCAAGCAAAAGAAAAAACTCTCAAGCCTTACATTAGGGTTCTTAAAAATACAAAAAAAAAAAAATATATATATATATATATATATATATATATATATATATATATATATATATATTTATATATATATAGTGGCCGCTCGATATTATATATATATTTTGCGCCGCTTACTATCTCAAAAACTGCACTTTACTTATATATATATCGCACCAAATACCACTTATATTATATATTTATATCAAAAGTGTTGCATCCTTATTAAAGTGCACTAGCAATGCACGCCTAAATACATATATATATGTATATTAATTTAACTTGCCATATATAATATATATCTCTATCAATCTTTAGAATTCAACCCTAATCCAACTCTTTAGTGTATTTGTGACTATATAAAAGACTTCCTTATTTGACTAGATAAATAAATCCCTTATTTATCTACTTACCAAATAAAGTCTTTTATTTTATTTATACTACCACAATAGTATACTACTAAGAAACATATTTCCTAGTTAGAAAAAGATTTTGATTTTTAATTAAATAATTAATTAATCAATTAATTAATTTCCATTTAATCAAAAAAATAAAACAATATAATATCATATATATATCTCGGCCATGTGCCATATATATTAATATATCTATATATTGTTTTTCTATTTTATCAAATCCATTGGACCTTAATAAAATGCCCACATGTGAACCAGACCCATTCTTACTAAAAGAAACAAGCCCACATGCCTTTCATTAATATATTAATATAATTGATCAACCCATTAAATAAATAATGTTCAAATTATATTCTTAATATATTAAATAAAATTCTAGATGGACCCATAAATTGGTCCGGTAGAATATATCAAGTGATCCATGCAAGTCCGTGTGGATTGGGGATCTTGGCGGGCCTATCTAAATTTAAGCTCCAATAGACATAACCCAATCACAATCAACAAATGATTCACTTAGGTTCAATCTATTAATTTTAGTTCATTCCACTAAAGAACTAAAATTGTACTCTTAAATAAAGATGGAATAAGTAAATGATTCTCATTCATACCCTAGACAATCTTATGGGAGATGGTGTATCCTCGTGAAGAATATCAGTAATCGCCAAGAGCTCATAGACCGCCTATAGCTCTTCAAGTTACCATATTTCCTCATATGACCACATTTTGAACTTGGATATTTTGACTTGTCCAGAAGCCATGTTTCAATAAACACTATTGAAAACTTAACGTTAAGATTCAATATCCAATACCTCAAAACATCCATATGATGATATTCTACTCTCATTTAATAAATGGAGCCACGATGTCCATATCTATAAATGAAGTCCTCTATCGATTAACAAATGAATATCACCAAACTATCGAGGATAGACTATGCTATATAATCGTACTCATTGATAACTCAAATGATACCACTTGCAACCATAAGTCCATCATTTATCTCAGGATTAAGATAGACTCTCCGATTGTCCTGATAATGAAAAGACTATTATCTATTGACGGTTCTAGATAAAGTATTTCATTGTGATCCAGTTCAATGCACCCAGTGCACTAGATTCTTTTACTCGAAGACCCTCCGATGATTTTAGACTCATCATAACTCATTTGATCCCACTCAAATGCTAGCAAAAGAATTCTACAACTTTAACAAGATAAAGGTGCCCAACCTTTAACTTAAATTGTGAACATTATTCAAGACTAACTAAAGAATTGTGTCTACCTCATACATATCCAGATGTACGAACAATTCTTCTTTTCTCATAGTCTTTTGACCTTATGATTATTTACTTTTGACAATTATAATAATTAAACTATAAATGCTATAAGATTTGTTAAACCAGAAATCACATTATTAATATGAATAGATTGTCAAAAACACTATTACTCTCTTGCTATTGAGCATAATCCTAACAAAAATAACAAACAAGTAATTAATTGAGATTGCTAGATAAGAGAAACACAAAACATGTAAGATATTAGTGAAAAGCTTACCAAGCAAAGTATGATGAAGATTCCATGCTAGATGACATCTAGATGATCTAAGATGATGCTAGATGATGATTGATGATCATGAAAAAGTGTTTGAGAATGAATAATTGAGTTCTTTGGCAGCCTCGCATGCAGCAACATACTCAGCTTCCATGGTGGAATCAGCAATACAAGATTGCTTGATACTCCTCCATATAACTGCTCCTCCTCCAATAGTAAACACAGCCCCTGATGTGGATTTTCTAGAGTCAGAATCTGATTTGAAATCAGAATCTGTATACCCAACGGGAATTTAATCCCCTCCAGAGTATACAAGCATATTATCTCTCGTTCTCTTAAGATACTTGAAAATATGCTTAACTGCCGTCCAGTGATCAGGACCAGGTTTCGATTGAAACCTGCTAACTATGCCAACAGCAAAACAAATATCTGGTCTAGTGCAGAGCATTGCATACATGAGACTTCCAACTGCCGAGGCATATGGAACTCTACTCATGAATTGCTCTTCATGCTCATTCTTAGGAACTTGTTCCTTAGAAAGCTTGATTCCATGTCTGAAAGGTAACATACCTTTCTTGGAATCCTACATGGAAAACCTAGACAAGATCTTGTCTATGTATGAAGCTTGGGATAAGGCAATCGTTTTATTCTTTCTATCCCTTATTTCTTGGATACCTAGAATAAAACTTGCTTCTCCTAAGTCCTTCATATCAAATTATTTTGCTAACCATTCTTTTACTGATGTCAATACACCTACATCGTTTCCAATGAGTAGTATATCATCAACATAAAGAATCAGGAAAACCAACTTGTCGCCCTTAATCCTTTTGTATACACAAGGTTCGTCAGGATTCTGAATAAATCCAAAACCTTTCACAGCTTGATCAAACCTTATGATCCAGGATCTGGATGCTTGCTTTAATCCATATATGGATTTCTGCAACTTGCATACCTTTTCCATTTGGCCCTTTTCAATGAATCCTTCTGGTTGCATCATGTAGATGCTTTCGTCAAGACTTCCATTAAGGAAAGCTGTCTTGACGTCCATTTGCCAAATCTCTAGATCTAAAGATGCTGCAATGGATAAGAGTATCGTAATGGATTTAAGCATGGCCACAGGAGAGAAGGTTTCCTCGTAATCGATACCTTCTTTCTGTGTATACCCTTTAGCTACCAATCTAGCTTTAAAGGTTTCCACCTTTCCATCCATACCTCTTTTCCTCTTGTATACCCACTTGCACTCAATGGGTTTTATCCCTTTAGGCAAGTCTACAAGGGACCAGACTTTGTTATCGAACATAGATTCAATCTCAGATTGCATTGCCTTTTGCCAATGGCGACTATCAACATCCTCCATTGCTTCCTTATACGTGTAGGGATCATCGTCGTCCGGGAGATTCTCCACTAATTCTCCTAGACCGATGTATCTTTCGGGTTGTGTTCTAACCCTCCCACTACGACGAGGAATGGTAGGTTGTTGATTTTGTGTTGGATCGGAACTTACAATTGGGTTAGGTTGTGTAACCTCTCGTGGAATTGTATCTCCTGACATCTCATTCAGGACAATTCTACTTCTAGGCACAAAATCATTCATATAGTCCTTTTCCAGAAATTTAGCATTTGTCGAAACAAATACTTTAAGATCTGAAGAACTATAGAAATAATATCCTTTAGTTTCTTTTGGATACCTTACAAATATACATGTTTCCGAGCGGGACTCCATCTTTTCTGTCTTTCCTTTTAACACATGCGTAGGACAACCAAATATCCTTAAGTGTTGTAAACTAGGCTTGCGCCCAGTCCACAACTCATGCGGTGTTTTAGGAACTGACTTAGATGGTACATCGTTCAGAATGTATATAGCAGTTTGTAAAGCATATCCCCAAAAAGAAATAGGAAGTATTGAATAACTCAACATAGACCTAACCATATCCAAAAGAGTTCTATTTCTCCTTTCTGCTACCCCATTCTGTTGAGGTGTACCTGGTGCAGAAAACTGAGAAACTATCCCATTATCAATAAGATATTGCTGAAACTCACCAGATAGATATTCTCCACCACGATCAGATCTCAAGATTTTTATGTGTTTCTCAAGCTGATTTTCTACTTCAGCTTTGAATGCTTTGAACATGTCAAAAGCATCCGACTTATGTCGCATGAGATACACATAGCCAAATCTCGAGTGATCATCTGTGAAGGTGATGAAGTACTCATATCCACCTCTAGCTTGAATGCTCATAGGACCACATACATCAGTATGCATTAATCCTAAACATTCAGTGGCTCTTGTGCCTTTAGTCCTGAACGACTTTTTGGTCATTTTACCTTCCAAACAGGATTCACAAGTTGGTAGATCATCAACCTTTAAGTCACTTAAAGGTCCATCACTAACCAATCTTTTAATCCTATTAAGGTTAATATGGCCTAGGCGCAAATGGCATAGGTAGGTTTCATCTTATGATAATTTTACTCTTTTATGGTTAGGTTGCGTTAATTCTGTGTTTAACAAGTGAGAGATATTTCTATGTAAATAGAATAGACCATTTTCCAATGTACCTTTGCAAACAAATTTGTCATCCTTACTAATAATTAAAAATTTATTAAAAGTAACCGAATATTCAAATTTATTTAAACAAGAAACTGAAATTAAATTTCTCTTGAATTGAGGTACATAACAAATGTCTATCAAATCTAAATACCTACTAGAATCTAGATTAACTCTAATATCTCCCACTGCACTAGCAGACACCAACGCTCCGTTTCCTAAATGCAAGTTGATTTCATTCTTATTCAGCCTTCTCCTTTCTTGAAACCCCCATAAGGAATAACAAACATGATTATTGGCTACTGAGTCTACGATTCAAGAATCTGTAGAATCTGCCAGTAAACATGTTTCAAGATAATTCACATTACCTTATTCCTTCTTATTCTGAGACTTTGGGCAATTACTTTTCCAATGTCTCTTTTCACCACAAAAGAAGCACTTCCTTTTGATCTTGGTTGATTTCTTAATCTCCTTCTTGGTAGGCCCAAGTTGCTTTTTCTTCTGTTATTCCTTGACCTTCTGACGGGTCTTAATAGTAGCAACTTTACCAACCACATGAATATGAGATTCATAAGTAGGAGCAGGTGGTTTAAGAGCAAACAGAATAAACTTATGTTTGTCAGCTTGCAGCAACAACCCAATTTTCCTTTTCCATGTGACATAATTATCTCCAGTTAAAGTATTATCTTTTAAGATGTTCATTTAGGTGATGGGGTCATGATTTCTGAATAAAACAAAAATATATATGAGTAAATAATCATGATAAAGCACTTTCGAATATTTATCTTGATTTAAATAAATAACTCAATCATAAAAATTCAACGGTGATCCAACACCCATAAATGTTACGCCTCCTTTGGGAGTTCGCACCATTTACTAGTTAGACTAGGTCCCACCTAATTGTTAACATAACAACCAGCGTTTTCAATTTTAGCCTTGCAATTTTACTGACAAGAACTCTTGGGATGATATCAATAAAATTACATTGAGTGTGTTACCAAGATATCGACCCTCAATTTTCTCTCACGAAAATCTCTCCTTGGGGAGTAGATCTCGTTTGAGTCCATTGTCTAGTCTATCCTTGTAAGGAAGTATGTTGCTAAATTCCATTCATGGACGCCCCTTGGGGGGATTACCAATAAATAATAAAACTCAACTAACCTTGGAGGCCATAGGTGTTACAAAACACCTTCTCCCACTCAATTATTTAAGGCGTGTGATTAAATCCCATAGAATGATTTACCAAGTTATCTAGATGCCAATTTTAGATACCTAAATCATTCAATGCATGTTCATACCAAAAGAGATATATGAGTGGCACTCCTATTCAATATGTCATGTTATCATACAATAACAAATATTGTAATATTTATGCAAAAAATAAATAGCAACAATTTTGGTCCATCCTAGAAAAGCAAGTAAATTACAATTTGTTAGGAATACAAGATCTTCAAGTGGCCCATCAACCATAAGCTCATCCTTCGGCCTCCTCCCATGGGCGACACACCCCACAACCCCACAAAGGGGCTGCTGTGCGCAGCCCATGAGGCCACCTAGGGCTGCCGTGCGCAGCCCACCAAGTTTTGGGCTTGCCATGCGCAGCCCAATCCACTCCTAGGGTGCGCACGGTGCTCGTTCTTGGTTCCGGTTGCTTCCTTTTTCTTCACGTCTTCGATTCTTCAATGTAGAACGTATTACAACTTTAATTAAATAATAAAAATACTGCAGTTTTTTTTTTTTTTTAATCACTGCAGTACTTTTTTACATAAAAAACTGCACTAAAAAAAAAAAAAAAAAACTGCACATTAAATTTAATACAAATAAAAAAATAGCAACTACCAAGAAGGAATTATGGCGATGATAGACCACCCTTCTTGTTACAATTCCATAACAAAAAATTACATTGAAAATCTAGGACCAAAATCGAGCAATAACAATCCACATAAACATATATAAATCCATACATCCACATGTAATTATATATGCGAATACCTAGAGTGCCATCTCTTTCTAAACATGCATAATCACAATAAAAAGAAATAGATCCACGTATATATACGTTAATTAATTAAAAGGGTTCAACCAGGCTCTGATACCAATTGTAGGGAAAAATACGTTTGCACGCAGCGGAAGCGAGACTAAAAAAAAGGAGTTTAGTATAGTTTAAAATTTTTCCATAATTTGAACCTTAACCCTCTAATTAATTAACATATAATACTAAAGATATCATACCTTTGTCGCGTGATCCGATTGACATTGCGTCGATGGTAATCCGCAAGATCTTCCAATCCAATCACGAACGTGAATCACCTAGGAGCGTGGTCTCCCTTCTCTTTGAATTGTGTACCTGAGGATGGATTAACAAAAAAATTTTCTTTTTCGTTAGTCACAACAAATTCCAAGAGGCTACAAAGAATGTTCCGGTCACTTTTGAATTCACAATCGTTAGATCGAAACTCGCGTGAACCTTATTCGAAATTGTGCACAAAACCTTTTGATATAAAAGTTACTAGTGCACTATCGAAATAAGAACAAACTTTTCTCTCTTTTCCTCTTGGCCGAATTCTCACACTAGTCTAAGAGTTGGATTCTATTTTTCTCAAGCAAAAGAAAAAACTCTCAAGCCTTACATTAGGGTTCTTAAAAATACAAAATATATATATATATATATATATATATATATATAGTGGCCACTCGATATTATATATATATTTTGCGCCACTTACTATCTCAAAAACTGCACTTTACTTATATATATATCGCACCAAATACCACTTATATTATATATTTATATCAAAAGTGTTGCATCCTTATTAAAGTCCACTAGCAATGCACGCCTAAATACATATATATATGTATATTAATTTAACTTGCCATATATAATATATATCTCTATCAATCTTTAGAATTCAACCCTAATCCAACTCTTTAGTGTATTTGTGACTATATAAAAGACTTCCTTATTTGACTAGATAAATAAATCCCTTATTTATCTACTTACCAAATAAAGTCTTTTATTTTATTTATACTACCACAATACTATACTACTAAGAAACATATTTCCTAGTTAGAAAAAGATTTTGATTTTTAATTAAATAATTAATTAATCAATTAATTAATTTCCATTTAATCAAAAAAATAGAACAATATAATATCATATATATATCTCGGCCATGTGCCATATATATTAATATATCTATATATTATTTTTCTATTTTATTAAATCCATTGGACCTTAATAAAAGGCCCACATGTGAACCAGACCCATTCTTACTAAAAGAAACAAGCCCACATGCCTTTCATTAATATATTAATATAATTGATCAGCCCATTAAATAAATAATGTTCAAATTATATTCTTAATATATTAAATAAAATTCTAGATGGACCCATAAATTGGTCCGGTAGAATATATCAAGTGATCCATGCAAGTCCGTGTGGATTGGGGATCTTGGCGGGCCTATCTAAATTTAAGCTCCAATAGACATAACCCAATCACAATCAACAAATGATTCACTTAGGTTCAATCTATTAATTTTAGTTCATTCCACTAAAGAACTAAAATTGTACTCTTAAATAAAGATGGAATAAGTAAATGATTCTCATTCATACCCTAGACAATCTTATGGGAGATGGTGTATCCTCGTGAAGAATATCAGTAATCGCCAAGAGCTCATAGACCGCCTATAGCTCTTCAAGTTACCATATTTCCTCATATGACCACATTTTGAACTTGGATATTTTGACTTGTCCAGAAGCCATGTTTCAATAGACACTATTGAAAACTTAACGTTAAGATTCAATATCCAATACCTCAAAACATCCATATGATGATATTCTACTCTCATTTAATAAATGGAGCCACGATGTCCATATCTATAAATGAAGTCCTCTATCGATTAACAAATGAATATCACCAAACTATCGAGGATAGACTATGCTATATAATCGTACTCATTGATAACTCAAATGATACCACTTGCAACCATAAGTCCATCATTTATCTCAGGATTAAGATAGACTCTCCGATTGTCCTGATAATGAAAAGACTATTATCTATTGACGGTTCTAGATAAAGTATTTCATTGTGATCCAGTTCAATGCACCCAGTGCACTAGATTCTTTTACTCGAAGACCCTCCGATGATTTTAGACTCATCATAACTCATTTGATCCCACTCAAATGCTAGCAAAAGAATTCTACAACTTTAACAAGATAAAGGTGCCCAACCTTTAACTTAAATTGTGAACATTATTCAAGACTAACTAAAGAATTGTGTCTACCTCATACATATCCAGATGTACGAACAATTCTTCTTTTCTCATAGTCTTTTGACCTTATGATTATTTACTTTTGACAATTATAATAATTAAACTATAAATGCTATAAGATTTGTTAAACTAGAAATCACATTATTAATATGAATAGATTGTCAAAAACACTATTACTCTCTTGCTATTGAGCATAATCCTAACAAAAATAACAAACAAGTAATTAATTGAGATTGCTAGATAAGAGAAACACAAAACATGTAAGATATTAGTGAAAAGCTTACCAAGCAAAGTATGATGAAGATTCCATGCTAGATGACATCTAGATGATCTAAGATGATACTAGATGATGATTGATGATCATGAAAAAGTGTTTGAGAATCAATAATTGAGTTCTTGGAATTTTTCTTCTCTTTGAAAAATATCCTAAGTAAGAATTCTGAATATGAACTCTCTTAATTGACCTAAAGTCAAAGTGGCATATATATAAGGGGGCCAAATCAAAGTGAGGTCGTTTAAGTAAGTTTCAAGGAAACGCGCCAATCGGCGGTTTCAATCGGCGGCCAGGCCGCCGAAATGAGCTCGTGAAGAACAGAGCAAAAACAGCGGTTCATTCGGCAGTTTCGTGACCGCCGATTCCAACCGCCGAATCAAAACAGAGAGATCAAAATCAATCAGGTATGAACGGCGGTTTCGAACGGCGGTTTTGTGACCGCCGATTCAACCGCCGAATTAGACTGAGAGAAAAATCAATCAGGTCTTGAAAAGGCGGTTTCGAACTGCGGTCGTGACCGCCGATCTTAACCGTAGAAAAGCTTCAGACCAATCTGGACTGAAACGGCGTTTTCATTCGGCGGCCAGGCCACCGATCATAACCACCGATCACCTAGATAGGTGAAAACCAAGGAGAAGCCAAGGGCATTCTCCATAGGCGGTCCTTGCACTAAACCAAGCACATTCTAGTGCATGCGTGGACGTTTCCGAAAGTTATCCGGAAACGAATTACACAACAACATGACACAATTACACACAACAAAATATAATAAATAAGTGCAAGTGTGAAATGTGACAAATGAAGAGAATGCACACATATGCAATGAATGTTAAGTGTGTGTGTGCAACTAATCTCTTCAAAGAAAAGTAAGCACATAGAAATTTACCTTCGGTGCTTATCAACACGAGGTCTTCAAAGGGCTTCGAACAATAAGACCGATACTTAGGCTACCCTTACAAAGAACCCCCACATATAGTTTGATCACGAAATAAGCCAATTAAAAACAATGGGAATCCTTACAGATATGGACATCGTGGCTCCATTTATTAAATGAGAGTATAATATCATCATATGGATGTTTTGAGGTAATTGGATATTAAATCTCAACGTTGAGTTTTTGATAGTGTCTATTGAAAACATGGCTTATGGACAAGTTAAAAGATCCAAGTTCAAAACGTGGTCATATGAGTAAATATGGTAACTTGGAGAGTTGTAGGCGGTCTATGAACTCTTGGCGATTACTGATATTAATCACGAGGATACACTATCTCCAACATGATTGTCTAGGGTATTAATGAGGAACATCTTCCTTTTCTATCTTTATTTAAGAGTTCAGTTTTAGCTCTTTAGTGGAATGAGTTAAAATTAATGGACCGGACCTAAGTGAATCATTTGTTGATTATGATTAGGTTATGTCTATTGAAGCTTAAATTTAGATGGCCCGCCAAGATCCCCAATCCACACGGACTTGCATGGATCACTTGATAAATTCTACCGGACCAATTTAAGGGTCCATCTAGAATTGCATTTAATATATTAAGAATATAATTTGCACATTATTTATGTAATGGGCTGCTCAATTATATTAATATATTAATGAAAGACATGTGGGCTTGTTTCTTTTAGTAAGAATGGGTCTGGTTCACATGTGGGATTTTTATTTAAAGTCCAATGGATTAAATGAAATAAGAAAATAATATTAGGCCCAATTTTATTCAAGTGGGGCGGCAAGGTTAAAGTTTTAACCTAATATATTATTTTGTTTCATTTGTTTTAATTAAATAAGAATTAATTAATTTATTAGTTAATTATTTAATTAAGAAACAAATCTTTTATGATTAGGAAATATGATTCCTAGTCTTATACTATAGTTGGTAGTATACTAAAAGTAAAAGACTTATTTGGTAAGAAAATAAATAATTAATTTTATTTATTTAATCAAATAAGAAGTCTTTTTATTTAGTCAAAATAAAAGAATAAAAGTTTTATGAATTGAATTAGGGTTTGAAGTCTTAACTAGATGGGAATTAGGGTACAACACAAACTCTTTTAAGCATGTGTGTTACGGCAACCCTAGTCCTTTTTGGGTAGAGAATTCGGCAACCCTAATAGGAAAAGAGGAAGAAAATTTGGCCACCTATATAAGTGCTCTTATAGAATTCGGCCACAACGAGTGTTCTTGATACAAATTTCTTCTTCTTCTTAATTCATAGAGAGATTATTTTATTCTACAAAAACATAAAAGAGTGTTAGATTATTCTTTGATGGTATACTATTTGCTTATTCATCAATAAGCTTGTGTGTACGACATCGATCTAGGTTCACGCGAGTTTCTATCATTAGATTGAGAACTCAAAAGTGACCTGAATAATCTTAGTATTCTTTTGATTGTTTTTGTGACTAACAAAGAAAAGAAAAGTTTGTTTGTCCATTCACAGGTTTGCAATTCAAAGAAAAGGGAGACAACGCTCCTAGGTGATCCACGTTCGTGTTAGGATTGAAGATCTTGCGGATTACCATCGACGTAAGTCAATTGGATCACGCGACAAAAGGTATTATTCTTTTGTTAGATAATATATATGTTTAATTGATTAAAGGGTTTACGGTTCATAAAAAGGAAAAATTTTAAAAGTTACTAAATCTATTTTTAGTCTCGCTTCCGCTGCGTGTACTACGGTATTTTTCCCTACAGTCTTGTATGCAAAGCATGTTTGATTCACACATTTTTTTTTTACAAATAAATCTCCTTGGTTCTCTCCAATTAATTGAGATGCATAATGTGACTTATATTAATTATGCGAATCTTGCATGCTACTATCTCTCGTTGCTATGAGTGACCCGGTTGGGGACTACTCCTTTGCCTATATCATGACAAAAAGGGGGAGTAGTATATCGTAAGGGGAGTTGCAAAATATAGAAGCAACTGTACATATTGGGGAGAACATTCATTGAGGGGGAGTAACCCTTTGAGGGGGAGCATTGCATACACATACATTTCATAATGTTGTGGCTAATCTTTTACAAATGCAAATGCTTGTTTTTGCTGTCACTTGATTCATCTCACTTTTTACTTGTATTGGAAATGTTAGAAACTTTATTTTCAAGGCTTGCTTATTCTATACGAGATTGAAGACTTGAAGTTTTATTTTCTTATCTCTTTGTACTGTAGAATATCATAGTTATCCCGTTATTTCTATTTTAATGTGAGGAATCATCATGAGTGGTGGTTTTGTCACGAAATAGCCAAATGGGGAGATTGTAAGGTTCCCATTTGTTGATTGGCTCATTTCGTGGACAAACCACATGTTAGGGTTTCTTTGTAAGGGTAGCCTAGGTATCGGTGTTATTGCTCAAGCCCTTTGAAGACCTCGTCTTGATAAGCACCGAAGGTAAATTCCTATGTGCTTACTTTTCTTTAAAGAGATTAGTTGCACACACGCACTTAACATACATTGCATATGTGTGCATTCTCTTCACTTGTCACATTTCACACTTGCACTTATTTGTTATATTTTGTTGTGTGTAATTGTGTCTTCTTGTCTTGTAATTCGTTTCCCGATAGTCTTTGGAAACGTCCACGCATGCACTAGAATGTGCTTGGATTAGCGCGAGGACCGCCTACAGAGAATGCCCTTGGCTTCTCCTTGGTTTTCACCTTTGTTGGTGATCGGCGGTTATGATCGGCGGCTTGGCCACCGAATGAAACCGCCATTTGCTTCTAGTAGTGTATGGAGCAATTCTGCGGTCACGATCGGCGGTCACGACCGCCGTTCGAAACCGCCGTTCAAGACCTGATTGATTTTATCTCTCGGTCTAATTTGGGGGTTGAATTGGCAGTCACGAAACCGCCGATTGAAACCGCCGTTTATACCTGATTGATTTTTTAATCTCAGGTTTGATTCGGCAGTTAGATCGGCGGTCACGAAACCGCCGTTGGTCCCCTGTTCCTCTCGGGCCAATTCGGCGGTTATGATCGGCAGCCTGGCTGCAGATTGAAACCGCCAATCGGTGCGTTTCAGGGGCAAACTTGTCTTTTCACATGCTCTGTTTTTCATGCCTATAAATACATCACTTTCTCTTGTTCTGAATGTGACTCTTTAATCATCAAGAACCCTACTTTCAAAAGAGAGATTTTTAAGAGAGAAAGCAATCAAGTTTGCTCATTAAACACTCAAAACAAAATCCATTTGCATCAAAGTTCATCTAGCATTTTCTAGCATATCTAGGATGCTTGCTTGCATGGGTCTTTCATCAACACACTTGCTTTGGTAAGTTTTTCACTATTATCATACATAATTAGTGTTTAATTTATTATGGTATCTCTTTTTATTACTTGATTGTTCTTAGATTAAATTCTAATATTCAAGATAGAGATTGTTGTGTTGATTTGATTGAGTGTTGTTTTTATGATAGATATCTAGATTTCTATAATCTATGATTATCTAAGCTAATTGACATGTCATCTAGCTTTAATATCTAGGATTGTTTTTAATTGCAAAATCATCATCTTAGATAAGCATATAGGGTTTCCCTTGCTCTATGTTGCATTTGAATATTCATATATTCAGCTAGGGTGTTAATCTCTTTTTAGAGAATTAAGTATTGTGTTGTGACCGGGATTAGGCTGCTTAATTCGCAAGCAATCGGACTAGGTTCGCTTATACCGAGATTAGGTAGGTGTGTGATTACTTTCGGGATTAGGTTGTAATCGTTTTACACATTTAGTGGATTCGAGGTTCGAGTGTGGCTTACTTACTAGCCCGTGGTTTTTCCCGTGAGGGTTTCCACGTAAAAATCAAGTGTTATTTAATTTCCGCATTTTATACTTGATTTATTGCTTTATCTATTTAGGGGTAATTTCGTAATTTTGACTAATCACGAAAAATTGGGTAATAAGCTTAAAATCTATTCACCCCCCCCCCCCCCCCCCCCCCCCCCCCCCCTCTAGATAGTTTTATACACACCGTGCTATAATTTGTTTCAATTAGAGTCCAAGAGAGGGACTGTAGTAATAGGTTGTGTGACTTCATTATTGTCATTGGACGTCCCAACATTAGGAGTCACCACAACTCTCTCCAAAAGAGAGTCATCCTCTAAAACTTCCTCCTCCTCATGGTCATTAGACTTGAGCCTTGTATCATCAATAACAACATTCGATAATTCCATGACGGTTCGAGTCTTCAAGTTGAAAACTCTATAGGCTCTACTATTCAAGGCATAGCCAATAAAGATACCCTCATCACTCTTAGCATCAAACTTGCCAAGTTGATCACAGTCATTTAAAATGTAGCATTTGCTTCCAAATGTGTGGAAGTAGCTAACATTTGGCCTTCTACCCTTCCATAACTCATAGGAGGTGTTTCTAGATCCGGGCCTTAGGAAAACACGATTCCCTATATAGCAAGCCGTATTGACGGCTTTGGCCCATAGGTTCCTAGGGACATTGTTGCTAAGCAACATCACTCGGGCCATCTCTTGAAGGACCCTATTTTTCCTCTCAACAAATCCATTTTGTTGAGGTGTCCTAGGAGCCGAAAACTCATGGGAGATGCCTAAGCTATTGCAATAGCTTTCAAAAGAGGCATTCTTAAATTCCCTCCCATGATCACTTCTAATCCGTTTAATGCTTTTAATGTTAGAATTTATTTCATTTTGTATTTTAGTACAAAGCATTTTAAACTTATCAAAAGTTTCGGATTTTTCTCTAAGAAAATATGTCCATGTAAATCTAGAGAAATCATCAACACAAACAAAAATGAATCTCTTTCCACCTAAACTCTCGGTTTGCATAGGACCCATGAGATTCATGTGGAGAAGCTCTAAACGCTCCTTGGTAGAGAGATACTTGCCCTTTTTGTGCATGCTTTTGGTTTATTTTCCTTGTTGGCAAGGTCCACAAATACCATTGGCTTTCTTCCCAAGCTTAGGGAGGCCACGCACACAATTGAACTTTCCAAGGGTTCTTAAATCCCTAAAGTTCATGTGGCCAAGTCTTTCATGCAACAACTCTTTTGCTCATCCATGGACACATTGTTTGAGACTATTCTAGCTTTAAGACAATAGCAATTGTCGCTAGATCTCATACCTTTCAACAAGGTTTGTCCATCGGGCTTTAGGATCAAGCAATCACTTTTACTAAATAAGACGGAATATCCTTCATCACTTAGATGTGAAATGCTTATTAAATTGGCTTTCAAGCCATCAACAAATAAAGCATCGGATAAATAGGGTAATCCAGGAACGGAAATGGTTCCTTTCCCTACCACTTTCTTTTTGGATCCATCACCAAAAGTGACATATCCTCCTTCCTCCATAACAAGAGTCTCAAAGAAACTCTTGTTTCCCGTCATGTGCCTAGAGCACCCATTATCTAAATACCAAAAATTAGAAGAATTTGCTTTCAAGGCTATTTGAGCAACATGGCAAAAATTTTCATTCTTTCTAATCCACCTAGAAACAATCTTAGCTTTCTTAGTGGTCTTTGGTACATGGGCTCTAGATGTTCTAGGATCATGTATAATAATATCATCATTCCTAGGAACATGCATCATGATTTTTTTCTTTTTCTTCTCAATCATGCTTCTAGTTTTGCACATTTTAATATATCGAAAGCAATGTGGTCTAATATGACCATCAAATCCACAAAAATGACATATATGAGTAAAATAAGGAATCATACCTTGTCCTTGTCTTTGTGGATGAATGGGTTCAATCCATCTTCGTTGTTTAACCAGTCTAGATTGCTTCCTAGCTTGAGGTTGCATGATTGGTCTCTTTCCTTTGTGAGCCACTTGTGGAGGAATATTTGCTTGAGGGACCCTAGGTGGTTGAGCTTGGGGTTTCCTTATTGGCACCATCTTCACTTGTGCATTTGAACATTGACCTAGTTCTAACTTCTTCCTAGGAATTTGCACGAATGAGGCTTCTTCGATCCCCGAGCTCTTGACAAATATGGTCTTGTAAAAGGTTGCGATCTTCTTGCCATCTTCATACCCAAGACCCCTTTTGTCACATGGACTCTTTCCAACACCAAGCATATGGTCAAGCTTCTTGGTGCTAGAATCCAACCTAGTCATAAACTCTCTTACTTCTTCAAGCTCCCTCTTTAAACTTTCTTCATTCCTCCTATATAAGACTAACTCCTCTCTTAGCTTATCTTCCATCTTCTTGAATTTTTCCACTTGTTCACTTAAGTAGTCATTATGAGATAAAAGCTCAAGATTCTCTTCTCTCAACATCTTGATCTTTCTAGTGCTTTTGATTGCTAAATCATTAAACTCAGCATGGTATTTAGCAAGCACCTTTTTCTCCACAAATCCATTTATGGAGTTACAGGATAAGTCACTTTCTTCTCCACTTGAGTCACTTTCCTCTTGACTCATTTCCTCTCTTTCACTAGCACTTTTGCTTTTATGGGAGGAGGCAAAAGCTAGGAGATTAGCCATGAGCTTTTCATCATTCGAAGACTCATCTTCCTCAATGGAGTCATCACTACTTCCACTCCAAGTGGCGGCCATCACTTTTCCCTTTTTCTTCTCATTGTGATTTGCACATTCGAGGGCAAAGTGACATATCCCACCACACTCAAAACAGCGGACCCCTTTCCTTTCGGTCTTCTCTTTCCTAGGCTCAAACTTGTTGTAGGAACCCTTTTTCTTGTAGTTTTGACCTTTGGAACCAAAGTCCTTTTCCCCGAACTTCATGACCCTCTTGAATCTCTTCACAAATAATGCAAGGTCTTCGTCTGAGTCATTCTTCCTTGCCTCATTTTCATCCTTGGAGGTTTTCAAAGCAATTCCTTTTTGCTTTTTAAGAGGTGCTGAGATAGGACCCTTCCTAGACTCATAAGCTAGAAGTCTCTCAATCACCTCACTCGGCTTCATATCCTTATATCCACTATTTTCTTCTAAAGCTGTTACTTTTGATTCAAACCTATCGGGGAGGGATCTCATAATCTTTTGCTTGATTCTCCTATCCGAATATGGATCACCAAGTTGATGACTTTGGTTGACTATGTCCATCAACTTGATCTCGAAGTCGTTGAAGCACTCATGCTCCTCCATCTTAAGCATCTCGAATTGAGTTTGGAGGACTTGAAGCTTAGAGTCCTTCACCACTTCGGTTCCCTCATGTGCAATCTCTAGGATGTCCTATGCCTCCTTAGCTATCCAAGTATTTTGAATCAATTTATATTGATTTTCATCCATTGCACATAGGATGGCATGCATCGCCTTCCTATTCCACTTTGAAGCCTCAAATTCTTGCGGGTTCCATTGCGCCTTAGGCTTCAATACTTCTTCTCCTCCACCACCGGGAGTCATCTTGGGTAGATCATATCCGTCTTCCACCGCCATCCATGCACGGTCGTGAATTTGACATATGTAGGATTCCATCTTCCCTTTCGATTGGGAATAGTTCAATCCGGTAAGAAGAGGAGGCCTTGTGCTAGAAGCACCCTCGTTGCCACCACCATTTCCAGTGTTTCCACTCATAGTGTTTATGATTGAATGAAATGAATGCAAATGTATGAATGATCAAAAATCACACAAAATGCAAAACACACCAAAGTGAGCAAGGATCACCTAATTATATTTAGGAACCCGCTCTGATACCAATTGAAACAAATACTCGGTGTGTAAACTATTAATCTAGAGGGGGGTGAATAAATTTTAACTAATTTTACACACCGAGTATTTGTTTCAATACCGATGACATACGTGCTTCGAGCCAGCAGGTATTAGATGAAACTGCTTTAGCAAGCCAGCTTCAATGGGAGTTATGGGTACGCAGTCCCTACAGCAACCCGTTAGGTAAAGGAAATCATTCCACTGGCCCCAGCGAGGAGGCGTACTCGCATTTCAAGCTTGATTCGAACGAAATATAGTAAGATGATTACTAACTATGCATTTTAGATTACATCGCATGTATACAATCAATTAACAGTAATATCATTCTTTTAATGTATTGGGTGCAGCCGTAACGTTGGACTGGAGGTGATGCAGACACAAGATTTTTTCATATCATTAGAGGACAATGATAGCCTTCTGTTGGACACACACGTTAATGCTTACCTGAATTTGTTAAACAAGATGAGAGGGAGTAAGACCAGCCCTTACAAGTTCAAGGATAGAATGGGCATCGTTGATTGCAACTTTTTTGTAAGTATAGCGTTAACTTAGACGATATGTTTATACGGGGAATTGTGCACTCAGATAAAATGCAAATGTGATGTGCAGGACAAACTAGCAATGGTGTGGGCAGGCTGGCAGCCGAATTTACATGCACGTTTAGTACGACCTTTCAGCGTCAAAGAATTCGTCGTTCGTCCGGAATGGAAACAATATTGTGACGGCTGTCGACCAGACTGGGGAAGTCCATGGGGTTCCTGTGACAAGGTTAGTAACGTTCTGGTGCGCAGACATGGGTTCCAGCTTGATTTGGTTATAAATATTTGAGTGTAGAATTTTTCATTTACAGGTGGTGGTCTCCTATAAGGTTGAAGACGGCCACAAGGTTGTTTGCATCGTTGATCTTTTGTTATGGCAAATCCAGGTATATGATCCCAAGGCACACTGGGTACCCCAAGGCGGTACATGGATCTGCCAGCAGATTCTACCACTCCGACGTCTGTTCCCGATTATTTGCTTCCTGGCAGGTTTTTCTAACAGAACGGGGAGGCGAACATATGATATCACTCCTATGAATGCTCGTCGGATGAATGAAAAAACAAGTTCCTAAACAATTAAGTCTGAAAAGTAATGGAGTCTTTATCTTGTTGATGATACGCTCCCTTCTCAGAGGTTTGAAAACGTGAAGACCGTTGAAACGGATATACAGAGCCATAGGCAGGCTATCGCGTATGAAATTTTTACAAACAGCTTACCTGAGGAATGTTAATTAACACAATGTTTGATGTTTATGTCATTAACCTGGTTATGAAATATGCCGGTGTTTGCCATATTTGAATACCGATTAATTTCCTTGTATATTTCACATGTAAAACTCATGCATATTATATTATACTATAGATGTAAGGGTAGGAGCTTTTTATTTATTTATTTATTTATTTTTAAATACCTGCCTCCAACTATGAAGTTTAAATATATAAAAAGCTGAACTTCGGTCCTATTACAAGCAGACAATGAAATTACTATGAACCTCATACGAGTAGATGGAAAATATTCACGATAAAATGGATTTTGTTCTTCTTACCTCGCTGGCAACCACTTCATTAATGAGACTTCCATGTGTCAGTACTTGTTATACGATAAGTACAAAAAATTAGGTAAAATATATATTTTTAAATAAAATACATGCCTCAAAACATAAAGGTTAAAATTATAAAAAAACTCAACTTCATTACTATTATAAGTAGACAATTTACAAATCTTCCTTCAAATTAATACACGGTTATATGGATATTAAACTTGTAGTTCATACACGATTTTCAATTGGCTTTATGGGCCTTCACTTCAACGTTTCCCGGTGGCGGGGATTTGGGCTAACCTTCAGAGGCGAATGTCACCATTTGGGTTCCGGTGGCCCCCCCAACCATTAAAAACAAAAGTTCTATTATAATTATAATTAAAAGGTGAACCCATTAAAAAAAGAAATGTACATACAAAGTGATATATATACAAAGGTAACCGATGATCATATTATGTTGTCCCTCTATTATTAGTTAATAATATAAACAAGGCAAAATTCCCTCATTTGACCCAAAATTTTACCGTGTAATCATTGACCAGTTGCATGTTGAACCATTAGTAATGCAATTACACGTTGGAAAGTAATCATCCTTAAACGATACATTAACCATCATTTCTGTTTTATGTATTTTTTGTTTTCAGATTGCAAAATGCAAAGTAATTAAGTGGCACATTGGAATTGCTGTTAGGGTATACTTGTCCAAGAAATATTTCTCTTGGATAAAAAAGGAAAACTTATTGAGATGTAACAGTTTTGCAAAGCCCCATAATTTCTGGGCTACTTATGAATTTTGCTCAAATTACAATTAACTGGTAATTTTTGTTTCCATAATTCTATTGGCCACGAAAATATGAAACAAAAACGATCCATTTTATCTTTAAAAAAAAAAAGACATTCTAATCTAGCCTATCATCCTGTAACACAAAAGTTAACAACAAGGCGCTAGTAGTTTCAAGCCAAGATCCATTTTTATAATTTAATTTCTATTATTTCATACTTTATTACCTACAGGTAACTGTATTGTATATATATTAATTTTTTTCAAAGATTTCATACATTCAACATAACATTATTTAATTCAACCGAGTAAGTCTTGTATTTATTTTATTTTATGTAAGACACACTATTTGGCTATGAATCTATGATCTTAATTAATTTGGAAGCATTTTTCTAAGATGATGAATATTGGGATTTTATTTTGTTCAAGTGCCGCACCCGATTACAATTTCCCTGGTTCGCTTGAAATGACCTTCAACTTCATACTGTTAGATGGAAAATCCTCCTTCAATTTAATACACGATTATATGGATATAAAACTAGGACGTCACATCTTACACGATCAGGGAGAAATCGACCTTAGACTGAACATACGATTACACGAATAGATGGAAAGCAAACATTACATTAATACATGATTGTATGGCAGATTCCCCTCACCTGCTTTTAACAATACATTGGGAAAATTTTATGAGTCGTTGTTGTTGTCGTTGTCGTTGTCGGTGTCAGCCGAAGCCTCAGAGGTTAGGTCAGTTGATGGCCTTTCTTGGCACGTCTATCTGTTGTGTTCCTCTTTGTGGCATACACTGCAACCGCGAGGACGCTTGGTTTTATTAGCAGCATCAGACGATGTTTTCCTGCAGCTCTTCATGTTTTGTCCCTTTAGGCCGCACTTAGAACACTTCTTTTGCTTAGCCTTCTCGACGCATGAATGGTACCTTGACTTTTTCGGTCTTCCTGGCAGAAAACGCACCTTCCAAGGACGAACAACTAGATTTTGAACATGATCGGGTATGACCCAGTTCTATGCATATGGAACCGGGTTGATTTCTCCCCGATATGCCTCTCGCATCCAATCAGATCTGTAGTAGTCAGAGCACATTTCTGGAACCGGAATTGATGTGTATCTGGTCAAAAAATTAATTATTGGATGCCAGACCCTTAAATATGGATATGGTAAATGACGAACTGACGATAGTATACTTTGATTACATACCTGGCACAAGCAAGGGCATGTCGACAAGGTAATTTAAAGATCCCACTCGCGACAGGCACATGTCTTTGCTTGAATATCGACAATGGAATTAATTTGATTTTCGGTAACGTTGTACCTGTGGTATGAAATAGGACGAATGATGCATTTATAAGAAGGTTCAACCCCTTTAAGTATGTGATTGTCGGCTGCCAGAGTCAGATCAGACCTAAGACGACCTACAATAGTACGACGTTTGTGGAACCACCTCTGTATCATATCCCGAATCTGCTCTGCAATGGCTGTGATAGGCAGCTTCCGGAGATCTAGAAGAGCTAAGTTCATAAACTCGGCTAATTGGGTAGACATCATCTGGTACCTATTTTTAGGGCAATAAGCATTTGTGAACTTATCTACCCCAATTTTCATGACGTCGTTGTAGTACCTCTGGTTGCAAGCAGCCATCTGTTGAATCACACTTATCGCGACGGTGTTTGTAACATGCATTGTAAAAGAATTCTCTTGCAAGACTTCGATTCTTGGATGAGCGTCTAAATTTCTGAGCAATGTGGAACACACAGAATGCGTGCTGTCCATCTGGGAAAACCTTTTTCATCGCTGATATAATGCCTCTGTGACGATCTGAAATGATGACCAAATCCTGAGGAGAACCAATCCCCTTCTTCAATTCAGAAAGGAACCATGTCCAGGATCCCTTACATTTTGAGGCTGCGAAACCAAATGCCAATGGGTATATTTTTGAGTCTCCATCTTTGGCTGAGGCTATAAGTAGCACCCATTTGACAGATCCCGTCAAGTGGGTTGCATCGATGGAAACGACAGGTCTGATAACATGGATAAACCCTTGTAGACAAACACCGATTGCCATGAAACCATACTTGAACCGGTCTTTTGAGTTTGTCTCGATGTTTGTTAGGGTACCGGGATTGGCTTGCTTCAGCATGTAAAAGTATACCGGCAACGTTTGAAAAGACTTCAACGGATCCCCGTACTGTATTTTCAGAGCATGAAGTCTGGCCTGGTTAGCTTTGTTATACAACAGGTGCACCCTGTGCTGAGACCCCATTTCCGCTATGATATCTTTAGCTCGGATTTTGCATCCTAGAACTGTGAATTTTGGGGCATACAGTTCCCCAACGACATAAGCACTGACTTGGTTAAAGTTAAGACCATAATTTTGGACTTTGCAGGTGTGTATATCTCGATATACATTGACATACCAGTGAGTTGCCTAGCGCTTCTTCACCGCACGTACCAACCATTGACAATTGAGGTCAGTACCCGATGCCTCATACCGCGTTGTGGTCGACCGCGTAACCTTGTACCAGAAATGGTTTTCCATTGCGTACACACCAAACACCTTCTTCATTTCATCCTTGTGTTTGAATATCTTGCCTTTATGAATGGATGTATGGTCCGATTGGGATTTGAATGCGCTGCATTCTTTTACATTTTCAAAACAGACATGGTCAAACCCTTGCACTTTATGCCTAGACAGATTATGATCAGGAGAGGTGTGAACGTAAGTGGTGTTATCCTGGTCAGCAAGCGGTACATTATTTGTAATACATGATACAGAAATGTTATTCGTGTTAGGACCGGGCATGGGATGGACCTCTTTATATGCAACATGTATCTGATGATGCTATAAAGGCTGTCGATGTGTTTCCTGTTCATTACTGGGAACCGATGATGCCCTGCAATGTGTTCCACAACCTATGGCATCATCTTCAGTAGTGTGTACATTTGTACAATCGACATCATGGATTGTAGAATGCTTTGACTCAGACTGAACATCCTTTGCATTATTTTTAGATCGAACTCCGCAAGACTCCAAAGGATGTACGCTATCATTAACACCCATTCGGTTGGTTCCGCTTGGAAATGTGTTGGAATCTCTGACCAATGGAATGTTGTCAAAAAGCAACCGCTTCAGTGATATATGCGACAAGGACTCATCACCGGGTGTTTGGTTCAGAATAAAATTTATGCTGGGAGAATCGGATATGCATGTTACCAGTGAACAACCGCTTGGGGTAACTGTATATTTTGCCTTCTTCTTTAACTGTGGCGTTACCGACTGATTCACCATTGACAATGGCGTGCTGATGTAAATAGGTCGACCGTTGGGTTGATTTTGATCAACCGGAGGTTTTACAGTTGAATCTTTATTCTGGCTGAGTAGCTCTGCGATATGTCCCGGTATAGGATTGTGAAACACCGAAACATAACATTTAGGATTCTTTTTGTTATGCGAAATGAAGATTTGAAAATCAGCGTCAAAACTCATTTCAACAACGGTGCCTGAAAGTAAGGTACTGAACTTCATATCGACTGCATCGCAGTTCAACCCAAACCGATCGCATATCTTATCCGACAACGTTTTCAGTGTATCCTTCGGTGTCACAGCCAACAAGAAAATAGTTTTTCGGTTGAAATCAACATCTTCCCAGACTCCATCATAGTTCACTATCAACATAACCATTTCAGAAACAATCCAAACGGTCAAGTATGTACACCGAAAAATTGTTAACCGGATACGGTGGTTGTGGTATTCTATGAAATGGCGGTAAAAATATTAGGAATGACGGTGAAATCAAGTCTTAGCAAATATTATCAAGGAGCAGAGTATCAACTGTTTAGGTGTTTTCCAATGTCTGAACACACATTGAGTTCTAATAAACTGAAATACTCTTTTTTTAATCCCATTACGTACGCCTAAGTCTTACCTTTACCTAAATATAACAAAAACCACAACATATCAACACGATGTAAATAATTTCAAGGCATAAAATATCACCTAAGCATAATAATATAATATTATGTTGAATATGTTTTTTTAAATATTCAGCTAAATTTGTAGAATGAATAGACATAAATGTTCTTCTGTTACAAAAACTATTCAATGTAAAACGTGTTCGAATTTTTACATTGAATAAGATATGAATTATTCTTCTGTAATTAAAATTAGGGTGGTGTGTGTGTTTTTTTTATTTTTTATTAATCTGTGGATTTTTTTGTAACGGGGGTACGGTGGGCTTGAGCCCCCCACCTATCCCCACACAGGTGGCCCCATGGTCATATCATGTGAAACAAATTATTGCACGGTGTGTATAAAGCTATCTAGAGGGGGGGTGAATAGATTTTACGTTTTTTACCCAATTTTTCGTGTTAGTCAAAATTACGAAAATGCCCTCAAGATAATATAAACAAGCAAGTGTAATATGGTGCAGAAATTAAAACAACACTTGGTTTTTACGTGGAAACCCTCACGGGAAAAACCACGGGCTATGTAAGTAAGCCACACTCGAACCTCGAATCCACTAAATGTGCAAACGATTACAACCTAATCCCGGAAGTAATCACACACCTACCTAATCCCGGTATGAGTGAACCTAGTCCTATTTGCTTGCGATCTAAGCAACCTAATCCCAGTTGCTACACACAAGACTTACTTTCTCTAGAAGAGAATACAACCCTAAGTGAATATATATGAATATCCAAAATGCAACATAGAGCAAGGGAAACCCTATATGCTTATCTAAGATGATTAATATGCAATTAGAACAATCCTAGATATCAAAACTAAATGACATTTCAATTAGTTTAGCTAATCAATATTAAGCACAAAACCTAATATGCTAGCACAATACAACTTCTCAAACATACATCATACTCATCTCAATATTGTATCCAAAGCATACAAAATAACAAACAAGTGATTAATTGAGATTGCTAGATAAGAGAAACACAAAACATGTAAGATATTAGTGAAAAGCTTACCAAGCAAAGTATGATGAAGATTCCATGCAAGATGACATCTATATGATCTAAGATGATCATGAAAAAGTGTTTGAGAATCAATAATTGAGTTCTTGGAATTTTTCTTTTCTTTGAAAAATATCCTAAGTATGAATTCTGAATATGAACTCTCTTAATTGACCTAAAGTCAAAGTGGCATATATATAGGGGGCCAAATCAAAGTGAGGTCGTTTAAGTAAGTTTCAAAGAAACGCACCGATCGGCGGTTTCAATCGGCGGCCAGGCCGCCGATCATGACCGCCGATCATGACCGCCGAAATGAGCTCGTGAAGAACAGAGCAAAAATGGCGGTTCATTCGGCGGTTTCGTGACCGCCGATCCCAACCGCCGAATCAAAACAGAGAGATTAAAATCAATCAGGTATGAACTGCAGTTTCGAACGGCGGTTTCGTGACCGCCGATTCAACCGCTGAATTAGACTGAGAGAAAAATCAATCAGGTCTTGAAACGGCGGTTTCGAACGGCGGTCGTGACCGCCGATCTTAACCGCAGAAATGCTTCAAATCAATCTGGACTGAAACGGCGGTTTCATTCGGCGGCTAGGCCGCCGTTCATAACCGCCGATCACCTAGATAGGTGAAAACCAAGGAGAAGCCAAGGGTATTCTCCATAGGCGGTCCTCGCGCTAAACTAAGCACATTCTAGTGCATGCGTGGACGTTTCCGTAAGTTATCGGGAAACGAATTACACAACAACATGACAAAATTACACACAACAAAATATAATAAATAAGTGCAAGTGTGAAATGTGACAAATGAAGAGAATGCACACATATGCAATGAATGTTAAGTGTGTGTGTGCAACTAATCTCTTCAAAGAAAAGTAAGCACATAGAAATTTACCTTCAGTGCTTATCAACACGAGGTCTTCAAAGGGCTTCGAACAATAAGACCGATACTTAGGCTACCCTTACAAAGAACCCCAACATGTGGTTGTCCACGAAATGAGCCAATCAACAAATGGGAACCTTACATCATGCACTGGTTTTTAATTATAATTCATTCACCTTCCCCATGGTGATTAGATGTTTCTTCACTATTAACAATCTTAAGTATAATTTGGAATCTGACCGGCCATGTCCAGCATTCGTCAATATTGGTACGCAAATAGTGGTAATGGTTCAATGTCAATGCACGATATCGTTGTTTGTTGGATAGAGATTAATGCATGCAACTGGTGCATTACACCCATCCAATGGGTACATGCCATGTGGCAAGATATACTCTTTCCGGTCAGGTGGCATGCAAACATTGGTTAGAGTGCAGTGAACCCCGTGCATACAAGGTTTTCTCCTCGCATGAACTCCCTTATAGAAATCTTAAAATGGATAGTACAATCTGATTTCGTAACCCCATATTTAATTGTCAAATCTAGGACCGGAGAAATTATTGCGTGGGACTAGCATGTGGTGAGAACATGAGACAATCCAATGACATTGTAGCAATTAAAATATTATAATTATTTTTATGTTCCCCATATAAACGGTGCAATCTCATTGGATGGTTTCACGGTCTCTTAATGTCGCAGTCCCATGCCAGATTTCCTCTCACGACGGACCCCATTTGTGTAAAAGTGTGCACATTAAAGTCTTTTTAATTTATTCAATATTGTACAAGCAATGATGGTCATACAATATGGGAGTGGATGGGTTTCCCATCAATGTCGAAGTCCGTAAGGCTTATGACGATTTCATCGGGTTATTTGCTGACGTACTCTACTTTGTTGAACAGTTAGGGGAGGGAAATACGCTTTTGTGGTTCAAAGCCATTTCCAACCCTAATCCTTAATTTTGTGGAAGTTTTGAATTAAATTGGTGGGACTATTAGCATACACTAATCTCATTTTCCAAATCCAACCCATTAAAACCTATGTTACCCTTAACCGAATATTCCCTACAATATTATCTGTGTTCATATTTATCAAATGTCTCAGAACAATTAAAATTTGACCCCATAATATACATAATATTGCAACATGTTAATAAATGTTTGAAATTGATCAAGCTGCTCATTAACAAACACCCCAAACCCCGTTAGTGTAATCAATTAAGTGATTTTCTGTAAATAACAATTTCTAAATGTTATGTAGTATACACATAATTCTAGTTGAATAAAAAGGTTTTGATATATATATGGGATATATAATAATGAAAAAAAAAGTAAAAAAGAAGCTTTCATATTGAAAACCATACAATTGGAATACATTTAATTGGTTACGGGTATATCTCGTAATTCGGAAAACCATAAAATAAGGGATACAATAAAACAATACGATGACAAATATTTCATACAATATAATGGTTGAACTCTGATTCAGTTAAACTTGAGGGTTTTCCCATATTGTGAATTGTTTGCTTACTTTAACACTGTTGCGCCAGTTACGGGGGATTGCACTGCACTGTTCATATGCAGCTAATTCGCCACATTGGAGGACCGCTGGTTGAAGAGGTTTTGTTGCTCAAATTGGATGATTTGCTCAAAATTGCAGCTGGGTTGGAGACGCCGGGTTTTATGCACTCTTAATTAAAGTTAGAGCATGGGATTCACCGTGATATCAGCAATTAAAAGAAAAACAAACTTTTCATAGCAATTGATCACTAGCAAAAACACAACAGAACATTAACACACTACGCTAACTGGTACAAAGACCCTTAATTACCCATAATTACAACACAAAACATGAAAGTCAAGGATCAACTCATAAAAACCCAATCCATATAATACATATAAGTTGAACTAATTATGCTCTAGACGATCCACTGTATGAACACACCCCTCTTACTGGACCACGTTTTGCCTGTCCATGTAGGTGGACCACAAATACAACCCAATGGCTGTTATTAAAAATGCTCCGCAGATAGTTCTGACGAACAATACGGCAAGCCATAGCCCCATGGTATCAGTAGGCTTGGGAGATGTTACCTGGGAGGTTTTCGTGTCAGTGGAAAATTTATTAGGATCCAGTGGCTGTGAATGCATCCAATGTGGCAAAAACATGGACTTAAAGGTCCACGAATAGATAGAATACGTCTGCGTAGTGTTTCCATTTGAAGAGGTCAATCCCACAAATACGTCGGTGTCAGGCCATATTTTCGACAAGTCAATTGAGTAAGAGAGGAGAAGATTCACAGGTTTTATATTACCTGAATGACACAACCTAACCTCTAAACTCTTTGCACTAGCATCATAATCGATCAATGAATCCAATTTCTTACCACTAATAAGGAACATATTCTGAGATGAAATATTGCATAATTTAACAGATAATAGACTGTCAACGTCAATGCCGACATGATTTCCATTCAAATCATCATACTCGATAGGATTATGCTCAATAGCAAGAGTGTAATATTGTAATAGACAATCTTTTTCATATTAATAAAGTGATTTCTGGTTTAACAAATCTTATAGCGTTTATAGTTTAATATTATAATTGTCAAAGTAAATAATCATAAGGTCTAAAGACTGTGAGAAAAGAAGAATTGTTCGTACATCTGGATATGTATGAGGTGGACACAATTCTTTAGTTAGTCTTGAATAATGTTCACAACTTAAGTTAAAGGTTGGGCACCTTAATCTTGTTAAAGTTGTAGAATTCTTTTCCTAGCATTTGAGTAAGATCAAATGAGATATGATGAGTCTAAAATCATCGGAGTGTCTTCGAGTAAAAGAATCTAGTACACTGGGTGCATTGAACTGGATCACAATGAAAAGCTTTATCTAGAACCGTTAATAGATTATAGTCTTTTCATTATCAGGACAATCAGAGAGTCTATCTTAATCCTGAGATAAATGAAGGACTTATGGTTGCAAGTGATATCATTTGAATTATCAATGAGTACGATTATATAGCATAGTCTATCCTCGATAGTTTGGTGATATTCATTTGTTAATCGATAGAGGACTTCATTTATAGATATGGACATCATGGCTCCATTTATTAAATGAGACTATAATATCATCATATGGATGTTTTGAGGTAATTGGATATTAAATCTCAACGTTGAGTTTTCGATAGTGACTATTGAAAACATGGCTTCTGGACAAGTCAAAATATCCAAGTTCAAAACATGGTCATATGAGTAAATATGGTAACTTGGATAGTTATAGACAGTCTATGAACTCTAAGCGATTACTGATACTAATCACGAGGATACACTATCTCCAACATGATTGTCTAGGGTATGAATGAGGAACATCTTCTTATTCTATCTTTATTTAAGAGTTCAATTTTAGCTCTTTAGTGGAATGAGTTAAAATTAATGGATCGGACTTAAGTGAATCATTTGTTGATTATGATTAGGTTATGTCTATTGAAGCTTAAATTTAGATAGCTCGCCAAGATCCTCAATCCACACGGACTTGCATGGATCACTTGATTCTACCGGACCAATTTATGGGTCCATCTAGAATTGCATTTAATATATTAAGAATATAATTTGCACATTATTTGTTTAATGGGCTGATCAATTATATTAATATATTAATGAAAGGCATGTGGGCTTGTTTCTTTTAGTAAGAATGGGTCTAGTTCACATGTGGGCTTTTTATTTAAAGTCCAATGGATTTAATAAAATAAGAAAATAATATTTGGCCCATATATGTAATGTGGGGCGGCAAGGCTAAATAATTAGTCAAAAATATTATTTTATTTTATTGTTTGATTAAATGAGAATTAATTAATTAATTAATTAATTATTTAATTAAGAAACAAAATCTTTTTCTGATCAGGAAATATATTTCCTAGAGTTATACTATTGATAGTAGTATACTAAAAGTAAAAGACTTATTTGGCAAGAAAAATAAATAATAAGGTTTATTTATTTAATCAAATAGGAAAGTCTTTTATTAAGTCAATAAAAGAATAAAAACACTTATGAGTTGAATTAGGGTTAGGATTCTAAAGTTGATAGGAATTAGGGTAAAGCACAAATCCTTTTTGGTAGAGGATTTTCGGCCAACCCTAATTGCATCACAAGGAGATTTTGGCAAACCTAATTAAAATAGAAGTAGAATTGGGCCACCCTATATAAGACACAATATAGGGTTCGGCCACCCCCTCTAGTTTTACTGGATCAATTTCTTCTTCTTCTCATACTCATAGAAAAGTGTTTGATTATTCGGCCAAGACAAAAAAAAAAAAAGAGAAGAGATTATTCTTTTGATAGTACACTAATTGCTTATACATCAATAGGCTTGTGTGTACAACATCGAATGAGGTTCACGCGAGTTTCGATCATTAGATTGAGAACTCAAAAGTGACCGGAATAATCTTTGTAGTCTTTAGGTTGTTTTGTGACTAACAATAAGAAAAAGAAAGTTTGTTTATCCATTCTCAGGTACGCAATTCAAAGAAAAGGGAGACCACGCTCCTAGGTGATTCACGTTCGTGCTAGGATTGAAGATCTTGCGGATTACCATCGACGTAAGTCAATCGGATCACGCAACAAAAGGTATTCTACTTTTTGTTACTTTATATGTATGTTTAATTAATTTAAAGGGTTAAGGTTCATCAAAGGAAAAATTTTAAAATATACTAAATCTCTTTTTAGTCTCGCTTCCGCTGCGTTGACCGTATTTTTTCCCTACAATTGGTATCAGAGCCTAGGTTGAACCCTTTTAATTAATTAATGTATATATACGTGAATCTATTTCTTTTTATTGTGATTATGCATGTTTAGAAAGAGATGGCACTCTAAGTATTCGCATATATAATTACATGTGGATGTATGGTTTTCTATATGATTTTATGTGGATTGTTGTTGCTCGATTTTGGTCCTAGATTTTCAATGTATTTTTTGTTATGGAATTGTAACAAGAAGGGTGGTCTATCATCGCCATAATTCCTTCTTGGTAGTTGCTAGGTTTTCTTTTATTTTTATTGTAATATTAAAGTACAGTTTTTTTTATTGTAATAAATACTGCAGTGATTAAAAAAAAAAAAATACTGCAGTATTTTAGTTGTTTAAATACTGCTGTAATGTATTCGGGTATTGAAGATTCGAAGACTTGAAGGAAAAAAAAGCAACCGGAACCTAGAACAAGCATCGTGCGCACCCTAGGAGTGGATTGGGCTGCGCATGGCAAGCCCATATCATGGTGGGCTGCGCACGGCAGCCCAATGTGCTCTCATGGGCTGCGCACGGCAGCCCCTTTGTGGGGTTGTGGGGTGTGCACGCCTATGGGGGACAGCCGAGGGATGTGCGGATGGTTGATGGCCACTTGAAGATCTTGTATTTCTAACAAATTGTAATTTACTTGCTTTTCTAGGATGGACCAAAATTGTGGCTATTTATTTTTGCATAAATATTACAATATTTGTTATTGTATGATAACATGTCATATAGAATAGGAGTGCCACTTATATATCTCTTTTGGTATGAACATGCATTGAATGATTTAGGTATCTAAATTGGCATCTAGATAACTTGGTAAATCATTCTATGGGATTTAATCACATGCCTTAAATAATTAAGTGGGAGAAGGTGTTTTGTAACACCTATGGCCTCCAAGGTTAGTTGAGCTTTATTATTTATTGGTAATCCCCCCAAGGGGCGTCCATGAATGGAATTTAGCAATAAACTTCCTTACAAGGATAGACTAGACAATGGACTCAAACGAGATCTACTCCCCAAGGAGGGATTTTTGTGAGAGAAAATTGAGGGTCGATATCTTGGTAACACACTCTATGTAATTTTATTGATATCCTCCCAAGAGTTCTTGTCAGTAAAATTGTAAGGCTAAAATTGAAACGTTTGTTGTTAAGGTTAACAATTAGGTGGGACCTAGTCTAACTAGTAAATGGTGCGAACTCCCAAAGGAGGCGTAACATTTATGGGTGTTAGATCACCGTTGAATTTTTATGATTGAGTTATTTATTCAAATCAAGATAAATATTCAAAAGTGCTTAATAATGATTATTTACTCATATAAATATTTGTTTTATTCAGAAATCATGACCCCATCACTTATGAACATCCTGAAAGATAACACTTTAACTGGAGATAATTATGTCACATGGAAAAGGAAAATTGGGTTGTTGCTGCAAAGTGAAAAACATAAGTTTGTTCTAACTACTCCAAAACCACCTGCTCCTAATAATGAATCTAGCATAATGCAAAGAGATGAGTATGAGCAGTGGAAGACTTCAGATGATATGGCCAAATGTTACATTATGGCTACTATCTCCGACGTGTTGCAATAGCAGCATGAAGGAATGGAGTCTGCTGCTGATATAATGATGTCTCTAGAGGAGATGTTTGCTATGAAGTCCAGGATGACTAAGAGAGAGGCAGTGACTGCTTTTATGAATCTTAGGATGAAACCTGGACAGGCTATGAAGGATCACATGATGAAAGTCATAGCACATCTCAACATTGCTGAACTGCATGGCGCTGAGATAGATGGTGAGACAAAAATTGATATGGTTGTCAATTCATTGTCAGATTCCTTTGATCAGTTCAAATTGGACTACACTTTGAACAAAAATGAATACACCTTACAAGGCCTGATGCAAGATTTTCAAAGCGCTGAAAAGATCCTCGTGAAAAGCAAAGGTCAAGAGATTCATATGGTTGGTAAAGTTGCTACTATTAAGACCCGTCAGAAGGTCAAGAAACAACAGAAGAAAAAGCAACTTGGGCCTACCAAGAAGGAGACCAAGAAAGTAACAAAGATCAAAGGGAAATGCTTCCTTTGTGGTGAAAAGGGACATTGGAAAAGAAATTGCCCAAAGTCCCAGAATAAAAAGGAAGAAGGTAATGTAAATTATCTTGAAACATGCTTTTTGGCAGATTCTATAGATTCTTGGATCATAGACTCTAGAGTCACTAATCATGTTTGTTATTCCTTGCAGGGGTTCCAAGAAAGGAGAAGGCTGAGTAAGAATGAAATCAATTTGCGCTTGGGCAATGGAACGTTAGTGTCTGCAAGTGCAGTGGGAGATATTAGAGTTTATTTGGATTCTAGAAGGCATTTAGATTTGATAGACGTTTATTATGTACCTCAATTCAAGAGGAATTTAATTTCAGTTTCTTGTTTAAATAAATTTGGATATTCGGTTACTTTTAATAAAGTTTTTATTATTAGTAAGAATGACAAAATTATTTGCCAAGGTACATTGGAAAATGGTCTATACTTTTTTAATAGAAATATCTCTCACTCGTTAGACACAGAATTAACGGAACCTGATCATAAAAGAGTAAAATTATCAATAGATGAAACCTACCTATGGCATTTACGCCTAGATCATATTAACCTTAATAGGATTAAAAGATTGGTATGTGACGGACCTTTAAGTGACTTAAAGGTTGATGATCTACCAACTTGTGAATCTTGTTTGGAAGGTAAGATGACCAAAAGGTCATTCTCGGCCAAAGGCGCAAGAGCCACTGAATGTTTAGGATTGATACACACTGATGTATGTGGTCCTATGAGCATTCAAGCTAAAGGTGGATATGAGTACTTCATCACCTTCACAGATGATTACTCGAGATTTGGCTATGTGTATCTCATGCGACATAAGTCGGATGCTTTTGACATGTTCAAAGCATTCAAAGCTGAAGTAGAAAATCAGTTTGAGAAACACATAAAAATCTTGAGATCTGTTCATGGTAGAGAATATCTATCTGGTGAGTTTTAGCAATATCTTATTGATAATGGGATAGTTTCTCAGTTTTCTGCACCAGGTACACCTCAACAGAATGGGGTAGCAGAAAGGAGAAATAGAACTCTTTTAGACATGGTTAGGTCTATGTTGAGTTATTCAACACTTCCTATTTCTTTTTAGGGATATGCTTTACAAACTGCTATATACATTCTAAACGATGTACCATCTAAGTCTGTTCCTCAAACACCGCATGAGTTGTGGACTGGGCGCAAGCCTAGTTTACAACACTTAAGGATATTTGGTTGTCCTGCGCATGTGTTAAAAGGAAAGACAGAAAAGATGGAGTCCCGTTCGGAAACATGTATATTTGTAGGGTATCCAAAAGAAACTAAAGGATATTATTTCTATAGTCCTTCAGATCTTAAAGTATTTGTTTCGACAAATGCTAAATTTATGGAAAAGGACTATATGAATGATTTTGTGCCTAGAAGTAGAATTGTCCTGAATGAGATGTCAGGAGATACAATTCCACGAGAGGTTACACAACCTAACCCAATTGTAAGTTCCGATCTAACACAAAATCAACAACCTACCATTCCTCGTCGTAGTGGGAGGGTTAGAACACAACCCGAAAGATACATCGGTTTAGGAGAATCAGTGGAGAATCTCTCGGACGACGATGATCCCTACACGTATAAGGAAGCAATGGAGGATGTTGATAGTCGCCATTGGCAAAAGGCAATGCAATCTGAGATTGAATCCATGTTCGATAACAAAGTCTGGTCCCTTGTAGACTTGCCTAAAGGGATAAAACCCATTGGGTGCAAGTGGGTATACAAGAGGAAAAGAGGTATGGATGGAAAGGTTGAAACCTTTAAAGCTAGATTGGTAGCTAAAGGGTATACACAGAAAGAAGGTATCGATTACGAGGAAACCTTCTCTCCTGTGGCCATGCTTAAATCCATTAGGATGCTTAAATCCATTAGGATACTCTTATCCATTGCAGCATCTTTAGATCTAGAGATTTGACAAATGGATGTCAAGACAGCTTTCCTTAATGGAAGTCTTGACAAAAGCATCTACATTATGCAACTAAAAAGATTCATTGAAAATGGCCAAATGGAAAAGGTATGCAAGTTGCAAAAATCCATATATGGATTAAAGCAAGCATCCAGATCCTAGAACATAAGGTTCGATCAAGCTGTCAAATGTTTTGGATTTATTCAGAATCCTGACGAACCTTGTGTATACAAAAGGATTAAGGGCAACAAGTTGGTTTTCCTGATTCTTTATGTTGATGATATACTACTAATTGGAAACGATGTAGGTGTATTAACATCAGTAAAAGAATGGTTAGCAAAACAATTTGATATGAAGGACTTAAGAGAAGCAAGTTTTATTCTAGGTGTTATATGTATAAATTCGCCAAGCAGACACGTCACCAAAGGAACCAATAAATGATGAAGAAAAGGTTGCCACGTCACTCGTTGACCAGGTCAAGGGAGAAAATGTGGCCAGTCAGAATATCAACGTCCTAAATCAAAAGTCAAAGATGTGGTTGCCAGAGCTGGATACATACTCGCCAAAGGTAGAAACGTGGTCGCCGAAGGATAATACCCAGAAATGAAAGTGCTCGCTGCATCAGCATACTGGGCCCAAAGCGACTCGGCAGAAACACAGAAATAAAACCCAAACCTCTAGAAGACCCATGGCAACAAAGGATCGTAAAAAGGAAAGAAGATAGAGCATATCCGGATCCGTGACAACATGAGAATCCTAGTACGAATCAAAGGGGGAATCCTACCACCAACACGGCTAAAAACAAGGGGAAACCCTAATTAACGTATATAAATAGAGCCACCTATCCCATGAGAAAGGGGTTCGAAAACCTAGAGAGAAAAGAGCAATTGTATGAGAGATTTGAGTGTGTAACAAAGCAATAGAATCGAGTATTATCTTTCTGCCCTCTGGGGCACCGTGGTTTTTTCCCATTCAAGGGTTTTCCACGTAAAAACTGTCTCTTGCATGCATTCTTGATTTTCTCATTTTAAACTGAATTAATATAACTGTTGAGTGCGTGGCAATCCAAATTTCATCGTCAACAATTGGTGCTAGAAGGAGGGGGTTATAGAACAGAAACTTCGAGGAACCCTTGCGAATTGAAGAATATGAACAACAACAGTGACAGAGATGGTAACTTCAGCGGAGATCTAATTGTTGATCCAACCGCACCAATGGGAGATAAGGCGATGGCGATCGGGGAACAATCGGCGGCAATACCAGGAACTAGGGCAGCCGACCTCGGGGTTCTGCAGCACTTTCAAACTGCATTGATAAACCTAATCAGCGAAGCTAGCAAAATAGGGCTTTCACTGCCCTTAGGGTTGGGAATTTCTTCTCCTTACGAGTTAACCACTCCCGGAAATTGTCCACCCTGAAGACTGCAGTCAGAAGTTCACATTGCAACCCCTAATGCTCAAGAAAGACAATCCACTGAAGCGACTCCCCAGGATTACCCTGAGGATTTCGAAAGGGGAAAACAAAGGAAGGGAAAAGGTGTGATGAATGAAGAATCTAGGGAGGAATGAGACCAGATACGAACACATGAGGTCAATTCTAGCGACACTTACCAAAGGAACCGGCGGAGACACCGTTCTATCTCGTCTGAAGATAAAAGTCCTCGTCCACGAAGGGAATTACGATCCAAAAGGGCACGGCGAAGGAGATCCGAAAGCACAGAAGACCGAAGGAGCCCGGATGATAGAGGCAATCATGGGAGAATGACAATCAAAAGCAGACTCGATCCAGAAGGAGAACCAACTGGCCAGCGAGATGTCACCCTACAAGAGCTATCAAGAAAGGTTTCAGCGATGGCATGAAAATATGGCCGTAACGTATCTTCAGATGATGAATCAGATAGCCCATTCATCGATAACATTGCCCGTACCCAATTTCCAAACAGATTTAGAATGCCAACCATTGAGCAGTATTAGGAGAATAGGGATCTGAAGGAACATGTTCGCCGATTCCGTAACATCATGGCCCAGTATTCATCTAATGACGGGCTGTTGTGCCTGACCTTCCCGCAAACATTTGGCTACCTCGCCTCCAGGTGGTTTGGAAGACTCCCAAATGGAAGTATAAGCAGTTTTTCGAACCTCAGCAAAGCATTCATAAGGCAATTCATGGGGAGCGTCCAGAGAAGAAAATCACTCGCTCACCTATCAAACTTGAAGCAGGAGCGCAATGAGTCAATCAAGAAATACCTGGCAAGATTCGGGAAGGAGGTTGCTCAAATCGAGGACGCCAGTGATGTAGCTGTGATCACCGCTTTCACCAATGGGTTACAAAGTGGGCGATTATCTTTTGACCTGCGAAGAGAGAGACCAAAAACTTATGAGGAAATTATGGAGATAGCTGGTGACTATGCATTGGCAGAAGAAGAAGAAGTAGGACAAGAGTGTAGCTACGTACGCGGACACAAGCCTGACTCAAAATTAGATCACATGGATGATAAAAAGACGCAATCACGCGATCGACAGAGAGACGAGAAAGGCCAAAAGGGACATCCAAGAGAAAGCAAAGGAAACACTCGAGCCAATAGGTTTCGAGGAAGGTAAAACCATTACACCCCTTTAACCGGCGATTAGGAAGAAATACTTTCTGTGGTAGAAGACAAAGGACTTGCTAAATACCCTCGACAGCAATCAGCAAATGCCAGGAAAGATACTACTAAATACTATCGATTTCACAAAGATCATGGGCATGAAACTTCAAAGTGTTTCCAGCTGCGTGATCACATTGAAAGCTTGATCAGAGATGGGCACCTGAAGGACTTTGCTTTGAGAGGGGACAACCAGGGTGGTCGCCAGAATAACCACTAAGGAAATGGGCAGGAAAGGAAGAGTCCAAGAAGAAACAGCCCTAACGCCACTATAAACACCATTTTTGGCGGACCTCATACTGGGAGAAGCAATCGGGAAAGGATGTCAGAAGTCCGAGAAGTAATGTACGAAAGCAGAAGCATGGAGATTAATTCTGTGCAAAGAAACCCCAAGAAAGGAAGAGAAGGGCATGATCCTATAACATTTACAGCAGAAGACTCATATGGAATTGATGCAAAGCCTAACGATGCAATCGTAGTGGGGGTTCGAATAGCCCATAGGGATGTCCTCCGGGTAATGATTGACAATGGAAGTTCAGCTGATATTTTAAGCGCTAGGGTATACGATGAGTTGCGGCTGGACAGAAAAGATCTTGAACCTTTCCATGTGCCGTTGAAAGGTTTCGGGGGTGCAGAAGTGAGATCATTAGGAACTGTGAAGCTGCCGGTGAGGTTCGGCACAGCACCATGCCGGCGAACAATCCTACTGGACTTTGTTGTAGTCGACATCTATAATTGGCCGTATAATGCTTTGCTTGGTCGACCGTTTCTCAACAAAGCTCGAGCTATCACTTCAACCCACGCATTAAAAGTAAAATTCCCCACAGAATTTGGAGTTAGAGAATTGAAAGGGTCATAGGAGATGGCACGCCGCGCCAACCTATCAATCTTTAAGGATAAGGCCGGGATGGAGACCTTATGCGTATTCGAGGTGGACAAAGAAGTGCAAGAGGATAATCCTGAAACTTTTGAATTGGACCCAAGGGACAGAACGAGCAGAGAAAAGGAGGAGCTTATTGAATCGATTGTTTTAAACAAAGCTGAACCGAACAAAACAGTCAAGATTGGGGCAAGACTGACCGAACAAGTTAAGAGAGATGTGACAAACTTGTTAAGAGAATACAAGGATATTTTCGCTTGGAGCCATGAAGACATGCCAGGGATTGAAAGAAGCGTGATTTCACACAACCTGGCTATAAACGAAAAATGCAAACCAGTAGTGCAAAAGAGGAGAAGCTTTAACCTAGAGAAAAGTGCGGCAATAAAAGAGGAGGTGTCTAAGTTACTCGCCGCAGGATCAATCAGAGAGGTTAAGTATCCAGAATGGGTAGCGAATGTAGTTCTGGTGAAAAAGAAGAACAGCCAATAGAGGATGTACGTCGACTTCACCGATTTGAACAAAGCCTGCCCCAAGGACAGTTTCCCACTACCAAGAATTGACCAGCTGGTCGACGCAACATCTGGACATGAAACGTTGAGCTTCATGGACGCATATTCAGGATACAACCAGATAAAAATGCACAAGCCAGATGAGGAAAAAACAGCGTTCACCACAGATCAAGGATTATACTGTTACACAGTCATGCCATTCGGTTTGAAAAACGCTGGAGCAACTTACCAGCGCTTAGTCAACAAAATGTTCGCCAGGCAAATAGGAAGAAATATGAAGGTGTATGTCGACGATATGCTGACAAAAAGCATCACAGTGGATAAGCATATAGATGACATAAGAGAGACGTTCGAGGTGTTGGTGAGGTATGGAATGAAATTGAATCCGGCAAAATGTGTGTTCGGCGTACCATCTGGAAGATTTCTAGGATATCAAGTGCATCAAAGAGGAATAGAGGTGAATCCCGAAAAAATCCAAGCACTGGCAAAAATGGTCTCTCCAAGAACTTTGAAAGTCGTCCAAAGACTCACGGGATGCCTGGCATCGCTGAGCAGGTTCATAGCTAAATCAACGGATCGATGCCTACCATTTTTTAAAGCCTTAAAGAAAGGAAAGGGAGTCGAGTGGAATGAGGATTGTGAAAGAGCTTTCCAGGCCTTGAAAGATTATCTTGGGCGGGCACCACTATTATCAAAGCCAGAAACAGGAGAAACACTGTATATGTACTTGTCCGTTTCTGAGGCAGCCGCAAGCTCCGTACTAGTAAGGCAGGAAGAGGGGATCCAGAAACCAATATACTACACCAGCAAAGCACTGTTACCAGCCAAAACAAGGTACTTGCCGGCCAAAAAAATGGCACTCGCTCTAATAACAGCGGCAAGGAAGTTAAGGCCATATTTCCAAGCTCATAAAATCAGAATATACACCAATTGCCCACTGAAACTAATCCTGCAGAAACCAGAAGTATCCGGTCGACTAACGAAGTGGGCGATCGAGTTAAGTGAATTCGATGTAGAGTATCTCCCAAGGACGGCAATTAAAGCTCAAGCAGTGGCAAACTTTGTAGCAGAGTTCACCGAGCCAAGTATAGAGGTGGCGAGAATAATGGTGGAGCAAAATAAGAAAGTATTGAAATGGCAACTCCGCGTTGATGGCTCGTCAAACACGCATGGCAGCGGGGCAGTGGTAGTAGTGTCAACTCCAGAAGGAGATTCAGTTGAATGCGCCTTGCGTTTTGACTTCAAAGCAACTAATAATCAAGCTGAATATGAGGCACTCATAGCAAGCTTAAAGGTTTGCACTGTCCTAGGAGCAGATGAGGTAGAAATCTTCAGCGACTCTAAAGTTGTTGTTAATCAGGTGCTAGATGAATACCAGGCGAGAGATGACAGCATGATCACCTACCTAGAGATAGCAAGGGAGCTACTGGAAAGATTTAAAGAATACAGAATTATTCATGACCCTAGAGAAGAAAACGAGCAGGCTGACGCATTGGCTAAGTTAGCATCCGCCACAATCAACATCTGGCCCAAAACTATCTCTATGATTCGCCTATTACAGCCGAGTATAGTCAGATCAAAGGAAGTGGGGGCAGTCTTTGGTGAGAGGAACAACTGGGTCACACCAATCCAATAATATCTCGTCAATGATGTACTCCCAAGTGACCCATTGGAAGCAAAATGGTTGAAGTACAGAGCTACAAGGTATTCAGTGCTCAATAGAGAACTATACAAAAGGGGGTACTCAAGGGCACTGCAGAGATGTGTCGGGCCTGAAGAAGCAGAAGGTATCCTTAGAAGCATACATAATGGAAACTGTGGGAACCACGCTGGGGGTGTCAGCTTAGCCCACAAAACATTAAGACAGGGTTTTTATTGGCCAACACTATTCGCCGACGCCAAAAGAGTGGCAGCGAGATATGAGGCGTGTCAAAAGATTGGCAATAACATCTGCCAACCACCTGAACTCTTGAAGAGTATTACCTCGCCTTGGCCATTCGCCATGTGGGGAATTGACTTGATCGGCCCAATGCCAACAGCAACTGGAGGAGCAAAGCACGCTATAGTAGCTGTGGATTATTTTACGAAGTGGGTAGAAGCCGAACCATTGGTACATCTAACAGAAGCAAACACTATAAGCTTTGTGAAGAAAAATATCCTGTACAGATTCGGGGATACCAAACACCATCATCACGAACAATGGGACCCAATTCGACGGTAAGAAATTCAAGGAGCTGTGTGACAAGTACGGCATTAACAACTACTACGCCTCTCCCGCACATCCACAAACGAATGGCCAGACTGAAGCAGTGAACAAGATCATAAAACATAACCTGAAAGCTAAGTTGGCAGCAAAGAAGGGGAGCTGGGCCGATAAATTACCACAGGTACTCTGGGCATATCGAACCACAGAAAGGGGTTCAACAGGGGAGACCCCATATTCCATGGCATATGGGGCTGAAGCTGTCATTCCCGTGGAAATAGCATTCTCTTCACCAAGGGTACAGCTCTTTCAACCAGAACTCAACATTGATATGCTAAAATGTGGTCTGGATGAGTTAGAAGAAAGAAGAGAGCGCGCACAAATAAGGAATACTGCATACCAACAGAGGGTAGCCAGATACTACAACTCACATGTGCGTGAAAGAAGGTTCTCGCTTGGTGACTTAGTGCTGAAAAGGGTGAACCCAGGAACAAGAGACAAAGCTGCAGGGTCATCTGCAGGGTCATTCGCAGACAAATGGGAAGGGCCTTACCAAATTACAGGCATAGCTGGCCACGGGGTATATCGCATTACTCGAGAGGGTTTAAGCAAACTACCTCGTCCATGCAATGCGCAGTACTTGAAGATATATTACCCTTGATTTTTCATAACTTTTAGGACTTATTTCAATTTTTTTATTCTTAGACAATTTTCATTTTTAGCAGTTTTATTTGTGACTATGTTAACGAGTTGTAGGAAGTATTCAATAAAGAGTAATTTATTACTAAAGATTCGTGATTTGACTCGCCAGTCACAAAGGGCATTCGCCGTCATGCATCACTACCATCGCGTACAGATGAATCTAGTACTCGCAGCAAACTGGCGAGAAAAATAAAATCCCAAGTCAGAAATTGGCAATCGCCATTACGGGAAAAGTAAAATCCCTAAAAAGAAAAGCAAAAAGCATGAGGGAGACGTCCCAATAATATGCTAAAACTCAGCAATGGCAGCTGACTAAATAACATGTTAAAAACTTAGTGTATGGTCGGATACGTCCTGACAAACACTAAGTACGCCGAAACTCAGCAATGGCAGTTGAATAAAGCTGTAAAATATGCTAAAAACTTGGTGAAAAACTAAGTAAGCCGAAAACTCAGCAAAGGCAGCTGAACAAAAATAGAGCTAGAGGAGTTGTAAAATAATTTATAGAATCAAAAAGTCATTTACACTCAAAGGTTCAAGAAAGATATAAATATTTACAATTGAAGACCTAATCTCAACTAGCTGTAGGAGGTCCCCCGTTATCTTCCTCATCTTCGATCTCCTCTTCAGAAGGCCAAGTAATCTCTTCGTCCCCATCCGGCATAAAAGGTCCATAATCCCTACCGGCAACAGGACCCAAATCAGGTTCAGCACCAAAACCAAAAAAGCTGCCCTTCTGGCCGGAGTAGTAAGTGTTGAAAACACGCCTACTGGGAATTTCTAAATGCATAGGATGAGGCTCGGTCCTGTAATAACGGCAGTGGGCTTTCCATCGTTTTATCTGATCTTTAATCGAATCCACTCCGCTGGCCATGTGCTGTTTAAGAGACCTGTCAAAGCGATTTAAAGACTTTTCATTCGAATGGTTCTTAATGGCGAAGAACTTCTTCGACTGCCTCATGCCCCGTTCAAATTCACGCAGCAAAAACGCATCATAGGCAGGGGATCTCTTGAAACGATCAACTGCTTCAACCTCCAGCATAGCTTTGAGATTTTCGAAGATGAGTTCACGCGAAGACAACTGATTACGTAAGTCCAGCGCCTCATGCTCAGCTTTTTCCTTAGCCTACCTCAGCCACCCGCTCAGCCTCCAAACGTGCTGCAAAGGATTCTTGACTTGCAGACAAAAGCTCCTTCAGTGAGCGAATCTCCTCCTCAGCAGCAGATAGTTTTTCCTCGGCAGCCAGTTGAGCAGACAGATGGCCATCAGAAGATTCTTGTAGCTGAGCTAGCTGTTGAGCGTAGGATTCTTCAGCAGTAAGCTTCTCAGCAGCCAAAGTTGAAGCCTGCTCGCGCAAACGTTTAATCTCCCGGGAAGCTTTGTTCCCATACTTATAGGTATCAGCCAACTTGGATATCATCTGAAAAAGAAAAAACAGCCAAATAAGGAAGAATATATGAAGAAGAGACAGATTTATGGCGAGAGGCTTACCAAAGAGTGGCAGTTGAAGAAAAATTCCATCTTCTTGTTGCAGGATTTGCCTTTGACATGCTCCCAGCCCTCACCTATGTACACCTCATTATTAATCAGGTGCGCATAAATTTCGGTAGCTGAAAAATCAGATAGAGACATGGTCCCTTCATCGGCTTCTGTGGGCCCTACGGGAGGGGCTTCATGGGTAAAACCTGAACCAGAAGCAGAGGTCCCAGGTTGTTTCGAGGGTCCTGGCCGATCAACCGACTCTGGCTGGCTAGACGGCCTAGGCTGATCTGAAAAAGCATTTGACTCGCCCATGGCCACCGGAGGAGAGGCTGTTCGAGGTGGAGTAGAAGCAGGGATATGTAATTCGTTAACCTCCTCAGGGGGAGGCACCGCTGCATCAATCCCCTCAACAGGCCCTTCGCGAGCAGCCGTTTGAGTACGGGGAGTCTCTCTAATAGCTGGCTCGTCAGCTCCCTCCTCGTCCGAAGAAACGACATACTACACTACCCTAGATGCCGGCTTAGGGGGTCGAGCAGCATGATCAGGAGTACTCTCAGCTGGGCGTTTACCTCTACCAGCTCTGGGGATTAAATCACTTGCAGGATCAAGAGGAGTCTCAAGGACATCCGCGTCAAAAGTAGGGATGTCACTAACCCCTCCTGAAGCACCCATTTTCCCTTTACCTTTACGACTGGGGGTAGTCGCAGGAGGAGTATTCACAGGAGGGGTAGCCGCAACAGGAGCATTTGTAGGAACCTCTGCACGAATAGGGGGCTCCCCCGATTCGACACCTCCCCTAGTAACATCACCAGCCTCCTTGCCATCCGAGGGATCTTCTCCATCCAGGCTAGCAATTCCCTCATTGGCCAAACCAGCAGCATGTCTTTTACTGACAGCTTCAGAATTCTTTACTGCCCGGGCTTGTAAGTCGCAAACGGTGTCAAAATCACTCGCTGTAAGAAAAATAAACCAAGTATCACTAACAGAATAAAAAGAAACAGTAATACGAAAGGAAAAAAGAACGTATAAACTTACGACGAGGTAGCCTAACAGGTAGGCGTGGGAAAATCCGTTCTTTGATCATTTTTTCCTCATCCAAGAGGAAGGACCTATCCCTCAAGTTTAACGGAAGGACGGCCGGCGTGGCAAGGTGAGAGATCTCCCCATCCAACAAAACGGGGACTGCCTTCGACCAAGCTTCAGGAGATGTGAAGTGCCTGAGAATTTTCTTCGCCGAAAGATTACGGCGACTGCTGGCTAGCACATCTCGGCCCCACTCGCCACCAGCAAAAAACCAAATGTTTTTCCACCTCTTGTTTGAAGTGGGAAAACCCCATATAAAACCTTTCTTCTTATCGTCACCTGAAATCTCCACCTGACCAGGGTTCTCCGCACCCTCAGAGATCCAGTTCTCTACAGGTGAAGAGAGAAGGAAATACGTGCCACCATTGCCCGCCTGTCTTAACGTGTAAAAATGATGGATCTCGCGAGGTGTAGGGGGCCCATAACCTTTCAACTTCCATATTAGGCACAGGCACATCAGTATCCTATAACTGTTTGGGGCGAGTTGTGCCGGCGCAATTCGGGCCTCCGCGAGGAACCTAGCGATAAAAGGCTGAAGGGGAAGGGTTACCCCACAGTTAAGCATGGCGCCATAAATAGCGACAGCATTCTCAGGGGGATTCCAGACGGCTCGATCACCAGGTAGCATCAAGGTCACCGAGTCTGGAATATCGAAGCGACTCTTATACTTGAGGAGCTCGCCTTCGCCAACCACATTAACTTCCGTATCGAAAGAGCATGGACGATCTAACGAAAAATGCAGCCTATCTCGTTGATGAGCTTCAACGTCAGAATCAATAGTCGTCTGCGCATCCAGTAGGGACTCACAAGGAGCCCTAGAGGCGCGTCGTTTGTTGCCACTTGATTTAGAAGACTTCGGCATCGCTGAAGAATCACCAATGGAGGATGAAAGAGAAATATTAGGGATAAAATTATCTTTAGAAGATGGAACGAAAACAGAAAGTGGAACCGGAGAATCCGGGCGAAAATTACGAATCAAAGATTCGATTTTGTCCGCAGTACATTTATCACCAAGCTCTATAGCTTGCATCATCTGATTAAAAAGAGCAGAACGCAAGGAGGGATCCATGAAAACTCACCAGAAAAACCCTAGGTTCGAAGGATGAGCAAGAAGATTGAGAACGTCGAAGTTGTAAGCACGATCGATTTCGAGGCAAGCCATCTGACAGGGAAACGAAATGGAAGAAATTCGTGACAGAGATTTTTGAGGGAGATGAAGGAACTCTGTTTTGAGAGAAGGAGAAAATAGAAAAATAAATGGAGAGAGCAAAGTGGAGAAGAAGAAGCGATCGGGCCTTAAAAAGAGGGAATTTTGAAATTCAAAAAGAATAAAAAAAAATAGGAGAGAAAATCAAATAAAAGATATGCAATTAATGTGAGTGACGGCCACTGTAACCAGCCATAACAGTTACCACCAAATATTGGACAGGTGGCGTCTCGGGGATCACCAAGCAGTCAGAATGTCCCTTCACCTGTCAAGTAAGTGGAAGCGCTGAAAGTTGTGTGGCTAAAATTAAAAGCTTACACCGGAAGAATCAACCAATCGATGCAACACGTGATGAAAAGAAGAAAGAGGGAGTTAATTACAAAAGGTGCCGAAATCTTAAAGGCATACATATAAATACTGCTCGCAGAGGCAAACGAAGTAAAAAGAGCAAGTCATTCGCCCAGCTCGAAGTATTTATGGGGGTATTATTGTATGTACAAATTCGCCAAGCAGACACGTCACCAAAGGAACCAATAAATGATGAAGAAAAGGTTGCCACGTCACTCGTTGACCGGGTCAAGGGAGAAAATGTGGCCAGTCAGAATATCAACGTCCTAAATCAAAAGTCAAAGATGTGGTTGTAAGGATTCCCGTTGTTTTTAATTGGCTTATTTCGTGATCAAACCATATGTGGGGGTTCTTTGTTAGGGTAGCCTAAGTATCGGTCTTAAAGTTCGAAGCCCTTTGAAGACCTCGTGTTGATAAGCACCGAAGGTAAATTTCTATGTGCTTACTTTTCTTTGAAGAGATTAGTTGCACACACACACTAAACATTCATTGCATATGTGTGCATTCTCTTCGTTTGTCACAATTCACACTTGCACTTATTTATCATATTTTGTTGTGTGTAATTGTGTCTGTTGTTGTGTAATTCGTTTCCCGATAACTTTCGGAAACGTCCGCGCATGCACGAGAATGTGCTTCGTTTAGCGCGAGGACCGCCTATGGAGAATGCCCTTGGCTTCTCCTTGGTTTTCACCTATCTAGGTGATCGGCGGTTATGATCGGCGGCCTGGCCGCCGAATGAAACCGCCGTTTCAGTCCAGATTGGTCTGGAGCATTTCTGCGGTTAAGATCGGCGGTCACGACCGCCGTTCGAAACCGCCGTTTCAAGACCTGATTGATTTATCTCTCAGTCTAATTCGGCGGTTGAAACGGCGGTCATGAAACCGCCGTTCGAAACCGCCGTTCATACCTGGTTGATTTTGATCTCTCTGTTCTGTTTCGGCGGTCGGAATCGGCGGTCACGAAACCGCCGAATGAACCGCCGTTTATGCTCTGTTCTTCACGAGCTCAATTCGGCGGTCATGAACGGCGGCCTGGCCGCCGATTGAAACCGCCGATTGGCGCGTTTCTTTGAAACTTACTTAAACGACCACACTTTGATTTGGCCCCCTATATATATGCCACTTTGACTTTAGGTCAATTAAGAGAGTTCATATTCAGAATTCATACTTAGGATATTTTTCAAAGAGAAGAAAAATTCCAAGAACTCCATTCTTGATTCTCAAACACTTTTTCATGATCATCAATCATCATCTAGCATCATCTTAGATCATCTAGATGTCATCTAGCATGGAATCTTCATCATACTTTGCTTGGTAAGCTTTTCACTAATATCTTACATGTTTTGTGTTTCTCTTATCTAGCAATCTCAATTAATTACTTGTTTGTTATTTTGTATGCTTTAGATACAATATTGAGATGAGTATGATGTATGTTTGAGATTTTATATTGTGCTTGCATATTAGGTTTTGTGCTTAATATTGATTAGCTAAACTAATTGACATGTCATTTAGTTTTGATATCTAGGATTATACTTAATTGCATATTAATCATCTTAGATAAGCATATAGGGTTTCCCTTGCTCTATGTTGCATTTTGGATATTCACATATATTCACTTAGGGTTGTATTCTCTTCAAAGAGAAAGTAAGTCTTGTGTGTAGCATCCGGGATTAGGTTGCTTAGAACGCAAGCAAATTGGACTAGGTTCACTCATACCGGGATTAGGTAGGTGTGTGATTACTTCCGGGATTAGGTTGTAATCGTTTGCACATTTAGTGGATTCGAGGTTCGAGTGTGGCTTACTTACATAGCCCGTGGTTTTTCCCGTGAGGGTTTCCACGTAAAAACCAAGTGTTGTTTTAATTTCCGCACCATATTACAATTGCTTGGTTATATTATCTTGAGGGCATTTTCGTAATTTTGACTAACACGAAAAATTGGGTAAAAAGCGTAAAATCTATTCACCCCCCCTCTAGATAGCTTTATACACACCGTGCTATTATTTGTTTCAATTGGTATCAAAGCGGGTTCCTAGACATACATAGGTGATCCTTGCTTATTTTGGTGTGTTTTGCATTTTGTGTGATTTTTGATCATTCATACATTTGCATTCATTTCATTCATTCATAAACACTATGAGTGGAAACGGTGGAAATGGTGGTGGCCACGAAGGAGCTTCTAGCACAAGGCCTCCACTTCTTACCGGATTGAACTATTCCCAATGGAAAGGGAAGATGGAATCCTACATATGCCAAATTCATGACCGTGCATGGATGGCGGTGGAAGACGGATATGATCTCCCTATGATGACTCCCGATGGTGGAGGACAAGATGTTTTGAAGCCTAAGGCGCAATGGAACGCGCAAGAGTTTGAGGCTTCTAAGTGGAATAGGAAGGCTATGCATGCCATTATGTGTGCTATGGATGAGAATCAGTACAAGCTTATTCAGAATACTCAGATTGCCAAAGTGGCATGGGACATCCTTCTAGTTGCACATGAGGGAACCGAGGTGGTGAAGGAGTCCAAGCTTCAAGTCCTCCAAACTCAGTTTGAGCTACTTAGGATGGGAGAGGATGAATGCTTCAATGACTTCGAAATCAAATTGATGGATATTGTAAATCAAAGCCATCAACTCGGAGACCCGTATTCGGATAGGAGAGTCAAGCAAAAAATTATGAGATCTCTCCCCGATAGGTTTGAATCCAAGGTGACGGCCATAGAAGAAAATAGTGGCTACATGGATATGAAGCCAAGTGAGGTGATTGGGCGTCTCCTTGCATATGAGTCTAGGAAGGCTCCTAGCACCACTACTCCTCCTAAGAAGTCTAAAGGAATAGCTTTGAAAGCATCTAAGGATGCAAAGGAGGCAAAGCATGAATCGGATGAAGACCTTGCCTTATTTGTGAAAAGGTTCAACAAGGTTATGGGGTTCAAGAAGAAGAAGGGATTTGGGTCAAGAGGACAAGATTTGAAGAAAAAGAGTTCTTTCAAGAAGTTTGAGCCTAGACAAGAGAGGACCGAAAGGAAAGGGGTCCGATGCTTTGAATGTGGTGGGATTGGTCACTTTGCCCCCGAATGTGCTAATCACAATGATAAGAAGAAGAGCAAAGTGATGGCCGCCACTTGGAGTGGGAGTAGTGATGACTCCAATGAGGAAGATGAGTCTTCAAGTGAAGAAGAGCTCATGGCTAACCTCCTAGCTTTTGCCTCCTCACATAAGAGCAAAAGTGGTAGTGAGAAAGAGGAAATGAGTCAAGAGGAAAATGACTCAAGTGAAGAAGAAAGTGATTCCTCATCTAACTCCATAAGTAGTTTTGTGGAAAAAAAGGTGCTTGCTAAATGCCATGCCGAGTTTAATGATTTAGCAATCAAGAGCACAAGAAAGATCAAGATGTTGAGAGAAGAAAATCTTGAGCTTGCATCTCATAATGACCACTTAGGTGAACAAGTTGAAAAATTCAAGAAGATAGAAGATAAGCTAAGAGAGGAGTTAGCTTTATCTAGGAGGAATGAAGAAAGTCTAAAGAGTGAGCTTGAAGAAGTTAGAAATTCTATGACTAGGATGGATTCTAGCACCAAGAAGCTTGACCATATGCTTGGTGTTGGAAAGAGTCCATGTGACAAGAGGGGTCTTGGGTATGAAGATGACAAGAAGATCTCTACCTCTAACAAGACCGTGTTTGTCAAGAGCTTGAAGAAAGAAGAAACTTCATTTGTGCAAGCTCCTAGAAAGAAATTAGAAGTAGGACAATGCTCTAATGCACAAGTGAAGATGGGTCCAAGAAGGAAACCTCAAGCTCAACCCCCTAGGGTCTCTCAAGCCAACATTCCTCCTCAAATGGCTCACAAAGGAAAGAGACATATCATGCAACCTCAAGCTAGGAAGCAACCAAGACCGGTTCAACAACGAAGAAGGATTGAACCCTTTCATCCACAAAGACAAAGGCAAGGTATGATTTCTTATTTCATCCCTATTTGTCACTTTTGTGGTTGTGATGGTCATATTAGACCAAATTGCTTTCAATATATTAAAATGTGTAGAAAACAAAGCATGATTGAGAAGAAAAAGAAAAGAGCCATGATGCATGTTCCTAGGAATGATAATATTATTATGCATGATCCTAGGACATCTAGAGCCCATATACCAAAGACCACTAAGAAAGCTAAGATTGTTTCTAGGTGGATTAGAAAGAATGACATTGTTTGCCATGTTGCTCAAATAGCCTTGAAGGCAAATTCTTCTAATTTTTGGTATCTAGATAGTGGGTGCTCTAGGCACATGACGGGAAACAAGAGTTTCTTCGAGACTCTTGTTATGGAGGAAGGTGGATATGTCACTTTTGGTGATGGATCCAAAAAGAAAGTTGTAGGGAAAGGAACCATTTCCGTTCCCGGATTACCCTCCTTATCCGATGCTTTATTTGTTGATGGCTTGAAAGCCAATTTAATAAGCATTTCACATCTAAGTGATGAAGGATATTCCGTCTTGTTTTGTAAAGATGATTGCTCGATCCTAAAGCCCGATGGACAAACCTTATTGAAAGGTATGAGATCTAGTGACAATTGCTATTGTCTTGAAGCTAGAATAGTCTCAAACAATGTGTCCATGGATGAGCAAATTGAGTTGTGGCATGAAAGACTTGGCCACATGAACTTCAGGGATCTACGGACCCTTGGAAAGTTCGAGTGTGTGCGTGGCCTCCCTAAGCTTGGGAAGAAAGCCAATGGTGTTTGTGGACCTTGCCAACAAGGAAAGCAAACTAAAAGCATGCACAAAAAGAGTAAGTATCTCACCACCAAGGAGCCTCTTGAGCTTCTCCACATGGACCTCATGGGTCCCATGCAAACCGAAAGTTTGGGTGGAAAGAGATACATTTTTGTATGTGTTGATGATTTCTCTAGATTTACATGGACATACTTTCTTAGAGAAAAATCCGAAACTTTTGATAAGTTTAAAATGCTTTGTATTAAATTACAAAATGAAATGAAATCTAACATTAGAAGCATTAAACGGATTAGAAGTGACCATGGGAGAGAGTTTGAGAATGCCTCTTTTGAAAGCTTTTGTGATAGCTTAGGCATCTCCCATGAGTTTTCGGCTCCTAGGACACCTCAACAAAATGGAGTTGTTGAGAGGAAAAATAGGGTCCTCCAAGAGATGGCCCGAGTGATGTTGCTTAGCAACAATGTCCCTAGGAACCTATGGGCCGAAGCCATCAATACGGCTTGCTATATAGGAAATCGTGTGTTCCTAAGGCCCGGTTCTAGAAACACCTCCTATGAGCTATGGAAGGGTAGGAAGCCAAATGTTAGCTACTTCCACACATTTGGAAGCAAATGCTACATTTTAAATGACCGTGATCAACTTGGCAAGTTTGATGCTAAGAGTGATGAGGGTATCTTTATTGGCTACGCCTTGAATAGTAAAGCCTATAGAGTTTTCAACTTGAAGACTCGAACCGTCATGGAATCATCAAATGTGGTCATTGATGATACTAGGCTCAAGTCTAATGACCATGAGGAGGAGGATGTTCTAGAGGATGACACTCCTTTGGAGAGGGTTGTGGTGACTCCCAATGTTGGGACATCTAATGAAGTCACACAACCCATTACTAGAGTTCCTAACTTGGACTCTAATGAACCCGCTCCATGGGTTAGAAGACTCCATAACAAAGAGGATGTTATTGGAGATGTTAATGAGGGTGTTAGGACTAGACGTCAACTTGCTAATCTTATTAGCTATACTTTCTACACCTCTCAAATTGAACCCAAAAAGGTTGAAGAAGCCTTACATGATGAATTTTGGGTTCTTGCCATGCAAGAAGAGCTAAACCAATTCGAAAGGAATGAGGTTTGGACTCTAGTTCCTAGGCCTAAGACCACTAATGTCATAGGCACTAAATGGATATTTAGGAACAAATCCGATGAGGATGGCAACATAGTGCGGAACAAGGCTAGACTTGTAGCACAAGGGTACTCTCAAATTGAGGGTATCGACTTTGAGGAGACATTTGCTCCCGTTGCCCGTTTAGAGTCTATTAGGCTTCTCTTGTCCATTTCTTGTGTGCACAAGTTCAAATTGCACCAAATGGATGTCAAGAGTGCCTTCCTCAATGGCTTCTTGCAAGAGGAAGTGTTTGTTGAACAACCCAAGGGGTTTGCGGATGCACACCACCCCAACCATGTCTATCGCCTCAAGAAGGCACTATATGGGTTGAAACAAGCACCGAGGGCTTGGTATGAGCGCCTCACTCAATTTCTTGTTGACAATGACTACACAAGAGGTAGTGTTGACAAGACACTATTCATCAAGAGAGATAATGATGAGCTTTTCATAGCTCAAATATATGTTGATGACATAGTGTTTGGCTCCACCAACAACACCAAGGTCCAACAATTTGTTGATGTTATGTCTCATGAATTTGAGATGAGTCTTGTTGGTGAGCTTAATTACTTCCTAGGTTTGTAAATTAGGCAACTTGATAATGGGATCTTCATAACCCAAGCCAAATATGCCAAAAACCTTGTGAAGAAGTTTGGTCTTGAAAAAGCCAAACATTGTGACACTCCTATGAGCACCACTTTGAAGCTAAGCAAGGATGCTAGCGGTAAAAGTGTGGACCAAACCTTATATCGTGGCATGATAGGGAGCTTGCTCTATTTGACCGCAAGTAGGCCCGATATATCATTTAGTGTAGGAGTTTGTGCTAGGTACCAATCCGATCCCAAGGAGTCCCATCTCTCTTCGGTTAAGAGAGTCATTCGCTTTGTGAATGGGACTTCCAACTATGGGATTTGGTACTCATTTGACACTAATCCTAGTCTTGTAGGATATAGTGATGCGGATTGGGCAGGAAATTGTGATGATAGGAAGAGCACATCGGGCGGTTGCTTCTTTCTAGGCAACAACTTGGTGTCTTGGTTTTGCAAGAAGCAAAACTCGATTTCCTTGTCCACGGCGGAAGCCGAGTACATAGCCGCGGGGAGTGGATGCACTCAACTTATGTGGATGAAGCAAATGCTAGTGGATTACGGATTCAACCAAGGTACTCTCACTCTCTTTTGTGATAACATGAGTGCCATTAATATTTCCAAGAATCCGGTGCAACATTATAGAACTAAGCATATTGACATCCGCCATCACTTCATTAGAGAGCTTGTTGAAAATAAATGCATAGTACTTGAACATGTAGGTACTAATGATCAACTTGCGGACCTATTTACTAAACCCTTAGATGCTACTCGATTTAAAACTCTTAGTAGATCTATTGGGGTATGTCTTGTGGAGTGATGTTCTATGATTGACCCCATATGGGGAACTCAAGCAAAGAGAGCTATTTTGCATTCTTGTATCTTGCAAAAAATTTGAAATATCTTATGCCTCTTCTTTTAATTGCTTGAGTAAGCTTGGTTGTACATATGTATATATGTTTTAAAATTCCATAAGTGTGAACCTTGCTTGTCTACAATCCATGTCATATTTATGTTCAAACATGCATTTTTGAACTAGGAGATTTACATTGGAAGTATGATTTGAATGACCTATGATTATCTCCATGACATGATGATTCTTTAATAACATGCTAATGACAAATGAAAAAGCATGAAATTCATAAAACATGCTCACATGAAAAGCATGAATTGATGATTGCATATTCTTAAAAATGCAAAACTTGTGTGAAAACTTATGAGACTCAAAATGAATAAAGGATCTTGTATCCATTCAAAGGAATTTACATTCCAAATGTCTCTCTTTCTTTATTAGTTGAACATGGTTACTATCATACGGATAATTTTATCCGGAAAAATCAAATAGGGTGCAAAGTCGCTCATGCCATGTTTCGCTTATAAAGTTGGATATAGTTGCTCTTAAATTGAAATCAATAATCTCTATATCCTTGCTTTTCCCATGACATTGGTGAAATTGGTTTGAATTCTTATTAGAAACCTTTGTCATTTGCTTTGCCAAATACCATTGTATTTTGGACTTAAATGCTATATGTCTTGTATGCAAAGCATGTTGGATTCACACATTTTCTCAAAATAAATCTCCTTGTTTCTCTCAAATTAATTGAAGTGCATAAAGTGACTTATATGTATATGCAAGTCTTGCATGCTTCTATCTCTCGTTGCTATGAGTGACCCGGTTGGGGACTACTCCTTTGCCTATATCATGACAAAAAGGGGGAGTAGGATTGGTAAGGGGAGATGCAAAATATAGAAGCTATTGTACACTTTGGGGAGAACATACATTGAGGGGGAGTAACCCGTTGAGGGGGAGCATTGCATTTATCATACATTGCATACATTTGGTAATGTTGTGCCTAAATTCTAAAAATGCAAATGCTTGGTATTGTTCTCACATGATTAATCTCACACTTTTCTTGTATTAGAAATGTTAGAAACTCTTTTCAGGGATTGATTATTCTACAAGAGGATTGAAGACTTAAGTTGCATTCTCTTATCTCTTTGTAATGTAGAATATCATTATAGTCCCGTAGTTTCTATTTTTTTTGTGAGGTATCATTGTGAGTGATGGTTTTGTCACGAAATAGCCAAAGGGGGAGATTGTAAGGATTCCCGTTGTTTTTAATTGGCTTATTTCGTGATCAAACCATATGTGGGGGTTCTTTGTTAGGGTAGCCTAAGTATCGGTCTTAAAGTTCGAAGCCCTTTGAAGACCTCGTGTTGATAAGCACCGAAGGTAAATTTCTATGTGCTTACTTTTCTTTGAAGAGATTAGTTGCACACACACACTAAACATTCATTGCATATGTGTGCATTCTCTTCGTTTGTCACAATTCACACTTGCACTTATTTATCATATTTTGTTGTGTGTAATTGTGTCTGTTGTTGTGTAATTCGTTTCCCGATAACTTTCGGAAACGTCCGCGCATGCACGAGAATGTGCTTCGTTTAGCGCGAGGACCGCCTATGGAGAATGCCCTTGGCTTCTCCTTGGTTTTCACCTATCTAGGTGATCGGCGGTTATGATCGGCGGCCTGGCCGCCGAATGAAACCGCCGTTTCAGTCCAGATTGGTCTGGAGCATTTCTGCGGTTAAGATCGGCGGTCACGACCGCCGTTCGAAACCGCCGTTTCAAGACCTGATTGATTTATCTCTCAGTCTAATTCGGCGGTTGAAACGGCGGTCATGAAACCGCCGTTCGAAACCGCCGTTCATACCTGGTTGATTTTGATCTCTCTGTTCTGTTTCGGCGGTCGGAATCGGCGGTCACGAAACCGCCGAATGAACCGCCGTTTATGCTCTGTTCTTCACGAGCTCAATTCGGCGGTCATGAACGGCGGCCTGGCCGCCGATTGAAACCGCCGATTGGCGCGTTTCTTTGAAACTTACTTAAACGACCACACTTTGATTTGGCCCCCTATATATATGCCACTTTGACTTTAGGTCAATTAAGAGAGTTCATATTCAGAATTCATACTTAGGATATTTTTCAAAGAGAAGAAAAATTCCAAGAACTCCATTCTTGATTCTCAAACACTTTTTCATGATCATCAATCATCATCTAGCATCATCTTAGATCATCTAGATGTCATCTAGCATGGAATCTTCATCATACTTTGCTTGGTAAGCTTTTCACTAATATCTTACATGTTTTGTGTTTCTCTTATCTAGCAATCTCAATTAATTACTTGTTTGTTATTTTGTATGCTTTAGATACAATATTGAGATGAGTATGATGTATGTTTGAGATTTTATATTGTGCTTGCATATTAGGTTTTGTGCTTAATATTGATTAGCTAAACTAATTGACATGTCATTTAGTTTTGATATCTAGGATTATACTTAATTGCATATTAATCATCTTAGATAAGCATATAGGGTTTCCCTTGCTCTATGTTGCATTTTGGATATTCACATATATTCACTTAGGGTTGTATTCTCTTCAAAGAGAAAGTAAGTCTTGTGTGTAGCATCCGGGATTAGGTTGCTTAGAACGCAAGCAAATTGGACTAGGTTCACTCATACCGGGATTAGGTAGGTGTGTGATTACTTCCGGGATTAGGTTGTAATCGTTTGCACATTTAGTGGATTCGAGGTTCGAGTGTGGCTTACTTACATAGCCCGTGGTTTTTCCCGTGAGGGTTTCCACGTAAAAACCAAGTGTTGTTTTAATTTCCGCACCATATTACAATTGCTTGGTTATATTATCTTGAGGGCATTTTCGTAATTTTGACTAACACGAAAAATTGGGTAAAAAGCGTAAAATCTATTCACCCCCCCTCTAGATAGCTTTATACACACCGTGCTATTATTTGTTTCAGTGGTCGCCAGAGCTGGATACATACTCGCCAAAGGTAGAAACGTGGTCGCCGAAGGATAATACCCAGAAGTGAAGGTGCTCGCTGCATCAGCATACTGGGCCCAAAGCGACTCGGCAGAAACACAGAAATAAAACCCTAACCTCTAGAAGACCCATGGCAACAAGGGATCGTAAAAAGGAAATAAGATAGAGCATATCCGGATCCGTGACAACATGAGAATCCTAGTACGAATTAAAGGGGGAATCCTACCACCAACATGGCTAAAAACAAGGGGAAACCCTAATTAACGTATATAAATAGAACCACCTATCCCATGAGAAAGGGGTTCGAAAACCTAGAGAGAAAAGAGCAATTGTATGAGAGATTTGAGTGTGTAACAAAGCAATAGAATCGAGTATTATCTTTCTGCCCTCTGGGGCGCCGTGGTTTTTTCCCATTCAAGGGTTTTCCACGTAAAAACTGTCTCTTGCATGCATTCTTGATTTTCTCATTTTAAACTGAATTAATATAACTGTTGAGGGCATAGCAATCCAAATTTCACCGTCAACACTAGGTATCCAAGTAATAAGGGGTAGAAACAATAAAACGATTGCATTATCTCAAGCTTCATAAATAGACAAGATCTTGTCTAGGTTTTCCATGCAGGATTCCAAGAAAGGTATGTTACTTTTCAGACATGGAATCAAACTTTCTAAGGAACAAGTTCCTAAGAATGAGCATGAAGAGCAATTCATGAGTAGAGTTCCATATGCCTCGGCAGTTGGAAGTCTCATATATGCAATGCTCTGCACTAGATCAGATATTTGTTTTGCTGTTGGCATAGTTAGCAGGTTTCAATCAAAACCTGGTCCTAATCACTGGACTGCAGTCAAGCATATTTTCAAGTATCGCAAGAGAACGAGAGATAATATGCTTGTATACTCTGGAGGGGATTTAATTCCCGTTGGGTATACAGATTCTGATTTCCAATCAGATTCTGACTCCAGAAAATCCATATCAGGGGCTGTGTTTACTATTGGAGGAGGAGCAGTCATATGGAGGAGTATCAAGCAATCTTGTATTGCTGATTCCACCATGGAAGCTGAGTTTGTTGCTGCATGCGAGGCTGCCAAAGAGGCTGTTTGGCTCCGCCAATTCTTGATAGACTTGGAAGTGGTTCCTAGTGCGAATAAGCAGATCACTGTCTACTGTGACAACAGTGGAGCAGTGGCTAATTCAAAAGAACCAAGAAGTCACAAGAGAGGAAAACACATTAAAAGAAAGTATCATCTTTTAAGGGAGATTGTTCAAAGGGGTGACGTGACGATTACCAAAATCGCGTCAGCAGAAAATCTAGCAGATCCCTTCACAAAGGCTCTACCCCAGAAGAGTTTCGATGGGCATCTAGAGAACATGGGCATGAGAGATATGACACATTTGCTATAGCGCAAGTGGGAGATTGTTAGGATTATGCTCAATAGCAAGAGTGTAATATTGTAACAGACAATCTTTTTCATATTAATAAAGTGATTTCTGGTTTAACAAATCTTATAGCATTTATAGTTTAATATTATAATTGTCAAAGTAAATAATCATAAGGTCTAAAGACTATGAAAAAAGAAGAATTGTTCGTACATCTGGATATGTATGAGGTAGACACAATTCTTTAGTTAGTCTTGAATAATGTTCACAACTTAAGTTAAAGGTTGGGCACCTTTATCTTGTTAAAGTTATAGAATTCTTTTGCTAGCATTTGAGTGGGATCAAATGAGATATGATGAGTCTAAAATCATTGGAGTGTCTTCGAGTAAAATAATCTAGTGCACTGGGTGCATTGAACTCGATCACAATGAAAAGCTTTATCTAGAACCGTCAATAGATTATAGTCTTTTCACTCAGGACAATCGGAGAGTCTATCTTAATCCTGAGATAAATGAAGGACTTATGGTTGCAAGTGATATCATTTGAGTTATCAATGAGTACGATTATATAGCATAGTCTATCCTCGATAGTTTGGTGATATTCATTTGTTAATCGATAGAGGACTTCATTTATAGATATGGACATCGTGGCTCCATTTATTAAATGAGAGTATAATATCATCATATGGATGTTTTGAGGTAATTGGATATTAAATCTCAACGTTGAGTTTTCGATAGTGACTATTGAAAACATGGTTTCTGGACAAGTCAAAATATCCAAGTTCAAAACATGGTCATATGAGTAAATATGGTAACTTGGAGAGTTATAGACGGTCTATAAACTCTTGGCGATTACTGATATTAATCACGAGGATACACTATCTCCAACATGATTGTCTAGGGTATGAATGAGGAACATCTTCTTATTCTATCTTTATTTAAGAGTTCAATTTTAGCTCTTTAGTGGAATGAGTTAAAATTAATGGATTGGACCTAAGTGAATCATTTGTTGATTGTGATTAGGTTATGTCTATTGAAGCTTAAATTTAGATAGCTCGCCAAGATCCCCAATCCACACAGACTTGCATGGATCACTTAATATATTTTACCGGACCAATTTATGGGTCCATCTAGAATTGCATTTAATATATTAAGAATATAATTTGCACATTATTTGTTTAATGGGCTGATCAATTATATTAATATATTAATGAAAGGCATGTGGGCTTGTTTCTTTTAGTAAGAATGGGTCTGGTTCACATGTGGGCTTTTTATTTAAAGTCCAATGGATTAAATAAAATAAGAAAATAATATTTGGCCCATATATATAATGTGGGGCGGCAAGGCTAAATAATTAGTCAAAAATATTATTTTATTTTATTTTTTGATTGAATGAGAATTAATTAATTAATTAATTATTTATTTAATTAAGAAACAAAATCTTTTTCTGATCAGGAAATATATTTCCTAGAGTTATACTATTGGTAGTAGTATACTAAAAGCAAAAGACTTATTTGGCAAGAAAAATAAATAATAAGGTTTATTTATTTAATCAAATAGGAAAGTCTTTTATTAAGTCAATAAAAGAATAAAAACACTTATGAGTTGAATTAGGGTTAGGATTCCAAAGTTGATAGGAATTAGGGTAAAGCACAAATCCTTTTTGGTAGAGGATTTTCGGCCAACCATAATTGCATCACAAGGAGATTTTGGCAACCCTAATTAAAATAGAAGTAGAATTCGGCCACCCTATATAAGACACAATATAGGGTTCGGCCACCCCCTCTAGTTTTACTGGATCAATTTCTTCTTCTTCTCATACTCATAGAAAAGTGTTTGATTATTCGGCCAAGACAAAAAAAAATAAGAGAAGAGATTATTCTTTTGATAGTACACTAATTGCTTATACATCAATAGGCTTGTGTGTACAACATTGAATGAGGTTCACACGAGTTTCGATCATTAGATTGAGAACTCAAAAGTGACCGGAATAATCTTTGTAATCTTTTGGTTGTTTTGTGACTAACAATAAGAAAAAGAAAGTTTGTTTATCTATTCTCAGGTATGCAATTCAAAGAAAAGGGAGACCACGCTCCTAGGTGATTCACGTTCGTGCTAGGATTGAAGATCTTGCGGATCACCATCGACGTAAGTCAATCGGATCATGCGATAAAAGGTATTCTACTTTTTGTTACTTTATATGTATGTTTAATTAATTTAAAGGGTTAAGGTTCATCAAAGGAAAATTTTTAAAATATACTAAATCTCTTTTTAGTCTCGCTTCCACTGCGTTGACCGTATTTTTTCCCTACACTTACCCACATCGGTAAAATGATAACCCTTCGGAACCATAAAAAAAAGCCAAACCATCACCACTCTGGTTGGATATTGAAAAAGAGAAAATCGTAGAGAAAGAAGGAAATGTCGGAGGATTACCTTCCACGAGCTTAATGGGTTTTTTGTACATCAGTCGCCCAGCACTTGATCGATCCGAGGTTGTGAGTGTTAGGATTATGCTCAATAGCAAGAGTGTAATGTTGTAATTAACAATCTTTTTCATATTAATAAAGTGATTTCTGGTTTAACAAATCGTATAGCATTTATAGTTTAATATTATAATTGTCAAAGTAAATAATCATAAGGTCTAAAGAGTATGAGACAAGAAGAATTGTTCGTACATCTGGATATGTATGTGGTAGACACAATTCTTTAGTTAGTCTTGAATAATGTTCACAACTTAAGTTAAAGGTTGGGCACCTTTATCTTGTTAAAGTTGTAGAATTCTTTTGCTAGCATTTGAGTGGGATCAAATGAGATATGATGAGTCTAAATCATCGGAGTGTCTTCGAGCAAAAGGATCTAGTGCACTGGGTGCATTGAACAGGATCACAATGAAAAGCTTTATCTAGAACCGTCAATAGATAATAGTCTTTTCATTATCAGGACAATCGGAGAGTCTATCTTAATCCTGAGATAAATGATGGACTTATGGTTGCAAGTGATATCATTTAAGTTATCAATGAGTACGATTATATCGCATAGTCTATCCTCGATAGTTTGGTGATATTCATTTGTTAATCCATAGAGGACTTCATTTATAGATATGGACATCGTGGCTCCATTTAATTAAATGAGAGTATAATATCATCATATGGATGTTTTGAGGTAATTGGATATTAAATCTCAACGTTGAGTTTTCGATAGTGTCTATTGAAAACATGGCTTCTGGACAAGTCAAAATATCCAAGTTCAAAACGTGGTCATATGAGTAAATATGGTAACTTGGAGAGTTATAGGCAGTCTATGAACTCTTGGCGATTACTGATATTAATCACGAGGATACACTATCTCCTATATGATTGTCTAGGGTATGAATGAGGAGCATCTTCCTTTTCTATCTTTATTTAAGAGTTCAATTTTAGCTCTTTAGTGGAATGAGTTAAAATTAATGGATCGGACCTAAGTGAATCATTTGTTGATTGTGATTAGGTTATGTCTATTGAAGCTTAAATTTAGATGGCCCGCCAAGATCCCAATCCACACGGACTTGCATGGATCACTTGATATATTCTACCGGACCAATTTAAGGGTCCATCAAGAATTGCATTTAATATATTAAGAATATAATTTGCACATTATTTAAGTAATGGGCTGCTCAATTATATTTATATATTAATGAAAGACATGTGGGCTTGTTTCTTTTAGTAAGAATGGGTCTGGTTCACATGTGGGCTTTTTATTTAAAGTCCAATGGATTAAATGAAATAAGAAAATAATATTTTGGCCCATTTATTCAAGTGGGGCGGCAAGGTTAAGTTTTAACCTAATATATTATTTTGTTTCATTTGTTTTAATTAAATAAGAATTAATTAATTTATTAATTAATTGTTTAATTAAGAAACAAATCTTTTCTGATTAGGAAATATGATTCCTAATGTTATACTATTGTTGGTAGTATACTAAAAGTAAAAGACTTATTTGGTAAGAAAATAAATAATTAATTTTATTTATTTAATCAAATAAGAAGTCTTTTAATTTAGTCATTAAAAAGAATAAAATAACTATGAGTTGGATTAGGGTTAGAAGTCTATTCTTTTATGGAAATTAGGGTGCAACACAAACCTTTGGAGGTGGTGATTTGCGGCAACCCTAGTGCAAAAAGAAGAGAGATTTCGGCAACCCTAAAAGACAAGGAGAGGAAAATTTCGGCCACCTATATATTCCCACATATAGATTTCGGCCACCCTAAGTTGAGCTTGAGACAATTTTCTTCTTCTTCTCAATTCATAGAAAGCTTTTATTCTACTAAAACAAAAAGGAGTGTTAGATTATTCTTTGATAGTATACTATTTGCTTAATCATCAATAAGCTTGTGTATACGATATCGATCTAGGTTCACGCGAGTTTCGATCATTAGATTGAGAACTCAAAAGTGACCGGAATAATCTCAGTCATTCTTTTGATTGTTTTTGTGACTAACAAAGAAAAGAAAGTTTGTTTTGTCCATTCACAGGTTTACAATTCAAAGAAAAAGGGAGACCACGCTCCTAGGTGATCCACGTTCGTGCTAGGATTGAAGATCTTGTGGATTACCATCGACGTAAGTCAATCGGATCACGCGACAAAAGGTATTCTACTTTTTGGTTATTGTATATGCATGTTTAATTAATTAAAGGGTTTAAGGTTCATAAAGGAAAAATTTTAAAAGTCACTAAATCTTATTTTTAGTCTCGCTTCCGCTGCGTGTACTACGGTATTTTTCCCTACAGTGAGCTGAACAGAATACCCACCATTGACAGCCATTGCAGCTCCATAGAAACAAATTTCGGACCGGTACCTTGGAACTTCATCAAAGCTGTTGAGGACAACAGGACAACTTGGCTCAGCATAAAGGACTTTCAAGCTGCAAATGAACAGAATAACGGTCGTAAGGTAATTTGTCATGGAAAATTTGGCCATATCTAGAATGGGTTTTTGACTATTTTAGTGTATCTAGAGTTTGTCTCACCTTTTAAATGAAGGATTCAAATCGGCTAAGTGGTTGTCCAGATAAGCCCTTTAAGCCCTTTAAACATAACATCATTCTCAAAAAGGTCAACATAGTTGAACTTCATCGGTATCTGCAGTGCTCGAATGCAATGACGTCAGATATCTCATCGTGTTACGTTTTTGTAGGCTATTTTTCGTGTCCGCGAAGGTGCTTTGTATCATCGTTAACCTGTACACGTGTAAAAGAAATATCATTGAGATGGCAACAATTAACGGTGATTAAGTGTTAGGGTAAATTACAGTCACACCCTTATGCTATCAAGATCCTACCCACAGAATACTGACTTATAGATTGGCACTCCAAACACCGTTATTGATGAGCTCAATGGTTGGTTGATGAACTCAATGGTTGGGATCCCTATACAGTACTTCATTCATAGTAATGTGAGCATCTCCAATGCTATTATGCATTTGGAGAAAATGGAGTGCCATATAAGATAGATATTAAAAAGGTTAGAAAAACTCTCTCCAATGCTATTATCTAAGTTGAATATGGAGATGATGTGGCCAAAAAAAATTAAGAGAATATGGAGTTGGGTTTCTAATTCTAGAAACTCTCCTAGAAATGCTAACTAGAATTTCTAACTCTTTCTAACTCTTTACACCAATAAGATTAAAGCTTTCAACTCTTTCCACCAATAAAATTAAACCTCATTTAATTGTAAAATAAAAGAAGAGAGAGAGTGTAATAATTGTTTTATTATGATTGGATATAAAATGGATGTGTAGGGAAAAATACCGTAGTACACACAGTGGAAGCGAGACTAAAAATAGATTTAGTAACTTTTAAAATTTTTCCTTTTTATTAACCTTAAACCCTTTAATCAATTAAACATATATATTATCTAACAAAAGAATAATACCTTTTGTCGAGTGATCCGATTGACTTACATCGATGGTAATCCGCAAGATCTTCAATCCTAGCATGAACGTGGATCACCTAGGAGCGTGGTCTCCCTTTTCTTTGAATTGCAAACCTGTGAATGGACAAACAAACTTTTCTTTTCTTTGTTAGTCACAAAAACAATCAAAAGAATACTAAGATTATTCCGGTCACTTTTGAGTTCTCAATCTAATGATTGAAACTCGCGTGAACCTGGATCGATGTCGTACACACAAGCTTATTGATGAATAAGCAAATAGTATACCATCAAAGAATAATCTAACACTCTTTTATGTTTCAGTAGAAATAAAATAATCTATCTTATGAATTGAGAAGAAGAAGAAATTTGTATCACATAACACTAGTTGTGGCCGAATTCTATAAGAGCACTTATATAGGTGGCCAAATTTTCTTCCACTTTTCCTATTAGGGTTGCCGAATTCTCTACCCAAAAAGGACTAGGGTTGCCGCAACACACATGCTTAAAAGAGTTTGTGTTGCACCCTAATTCCCATCTAGTTAAGACTTCAAACCCTAATTCAATTCATAAAACTTTTATTCTTTTATTTGACTAAATAAAAAGACTTCTTATTTGATTAAATAAATAAAATTAATTATTTATTTTCTTACCAAATAAGTTTTTTACTTTTAGTATACTACCAACTATAGTATAAGACTAGGAATCATATTTCCTAATCAGAAAAGATTTGTTTCTTAATTAAATAATTAACTAATAAATTAATTAATTCTTATTTAATTAAAACAAATGAAACAAAATAATATATTAGGTTAAAACTTTAACCTTGCCGCCCCACTTGAATAAAATTGGGCCTAATATTATTTTCTTATTTCATTTAATCCATTGGACTTTAAATAAAAAGCCCACATGTGAACCAGACCCATTCTTACTAAAAGAAACAAGCCCACATGTCTTTCATTAATATATTAATATAATTGAGCAGCCCATTACATAAATAATGTGCAAATTATATTCTTAATATATTAAATGCAATTCTAGATGGACCCTTAAATTGGTCCGGTATAATATATCAAGTGATCCATGCAAGTCCGTGTGGATTGGGGATCTTGGCGGGCCATCTAAATTTAAGCTTCAATAGACATAACCTAATCACAATCAACAAATGATTCACTTAGGTCCGATCCATTAATTTTAACTCATTCCACTAAAGAGCTAAAACTGAACTCTTAAATAAAGATAGAAAAGGAAGATGTTCCTCATTCATACCCTAGACAATCATGTTGGAGATAGTGTATCCTCGTGATTAATATTAGTAATCGCCAAGAGTTCATAGACCGCCTACAACTCTCCAAGTTACCATATTTACTCATATGACCACGTTTTGAACTTGGATATTTTGACTTGTCCAGAAGCCATGTTTTCAATAGACACTATCGAAAACTCAACGTTGAGATTTAATATCCAATTACCTCAAAACATCCATATGATGATATTATACTCTCATTTAATAAATGGAGCCACGATGTCCATATCTATAAATGAAGTCCTCTATCAATTAACAAATGAATATCACCAAACTATCGAGGATAGACTATTCGATATAATCGTACTCATTGATAACTCAAATGATATCACTTGCAACCATAAGTCCATCATTTATCTCAGGATTAAGATAGACTCTCCGATTGTCTTGATAATGAAAAGACTATTATCTATTGACGATTATAGATAAAGTATTTCATTGTGATCCAGTTCAATACACCCAGTGCACTAGATCTTTTTGCTCGAAGACACTCCGATGATTTTAGACTCATCATATCTCATTTGAGCCCACTCAAATGCTAGCAAAAGAATTCTACAACTTTAACAAGATAAAGGTGCCCAACCTTTAACTTAAGTTGTGAACATTATTCAAGACTAACTAAAGAATTGTGTCTACCACATACATATCCAGATGTACGAACAATTCTTCTTTTCTCATAGTCTTTAGACCTTATGATTATTTACTTTGACACTTATAATATTAAACTATAAATGCTATACGATTTGTTAAACTAGAAATCACTTTATTAATATGAAAAAGATTGTTAATTACAACATTACACTCTTGCTATTGAGCATAATCCTAACAGGATGCATATTTGATTTTAGATAATTGCATTGGAGATCTGAATATGCATTTCTCTAAATTTTTTTCAAAAGTGGGCCCATAATAAATAGAAATGCTAAAGTGGCACTATTTAGAAACTCAAAAATGCATATTTGCATTGGAGATGCTCTTAATGTTTGCCGTCAAAATCAACATTCACAGTTACACACATCGAGAAATACAATAGAAAACCATCAACTACCTATCGCAATTATGTAGGCGTATGGGCGTTGGCATAGAAAAGAAATCTAAAAAGGTTTTTTTTTATTGGAATACAACAACAACAGGATTATAGATCCAGAACATGATTACATGTTTACAACAACCGGGACCCATCGAGAATCGATTTCCAAGCGCAACCCAGACTGGAGGTCCCACGGACGGGGAGAGAGAACCCACACAAAGGAATGACAACCACCCACACAAAGTGGGACAACACCCATGTTTTTAAATAGGCCAAGGAAAATTTGCATAATTCTATTCACACACTAGGTCTTGGACCTTGGTGGTGGGGGGTTCCCAAATGAAGGCCCACCACTATGGCAAGGGACCATGTGTAAATCTAAAAAGGCTTAATAGTTGATAAAAAGGTTCATAAAAATCGAAAGGGGATTTTTCAGGTTTCACAAAGTTCCAGTTACATTTTTTGGACTCAAATCGACTGTCAAATTTTGGTGTTCCAATTTGTGTCCAACCAAACAATTTGGGACATGTGTGCACATTTAATTATTATTTTTCAAGTGCTTCTATATATGTGCACACATGTCCCAATTTGGTTGGTTGGACACAAATTGGGACACCAAAATTTGACAGCTTATTGAATCCGCATTTTAATATGTGCTATTAACAAAAGAAATAATTCATTGTTTTGGGCCGGTCACCCCCCATTTTCGATTTATGTGTATAAGACTATTTATAAAACAATGTCACAATTCAAAACCCTGAGACGTGGCCATGTTTGGAGCCCTGTATCGGAGTGTACAACGATTACGAATGTTGTAGTGTTTAAAATAAGGGGGAGTATACTTGTTAAGAGGCAAATACCCACACCATGTTCAGAAATAATGCAAGTTCCACTTATTTTCTGTAAATTGCTGCAACTGTTTTATGTGAAATATTCATGTCCATTTGCATCAAAGTTATAACAAACAGACATATTGACACACCAAAGCATAACATATTAACTAGCGTCAACATCTTTATGCCACTTACACTAGTTTCCAAATTCTGCATTCGTCCACTTAAATATGTTTCCAGGTTGTGCATGTTTGCATGTAGCATTTCCACGTCTTCGTCGGTAGATGTAGGATGTCGACCGTTAGATGTAGAATCTCTACCGCCTTCAGCGGTGCTTAAGAAACGTCCCTGTAAATTTGCACAATCGGGCTCCCACCAACTAAAAAATTTGCATTGTCATTGCGCACAAATAAAATACAGCTTACCTGGATTATCTTTCGATTCAGATATTTTCACAGCAGCCTTCTTCCCACATCTGCATGATTTGTTCCTGAACATTCCCAAGCCACCATTAATGTTGCTTGCTGAGCCTGAACTTCCTTCCATGGTTGTTGAATGTAAGAGAATTGTGTGTGATTGTTTAATGGGAAACAGATAGGGAACCAATACAATGTACGATTGAGGAGAGTAGCAGAATATAAGTTGTGTAAGAACGTGAACATCCAATTTACAGACACCAGGTTTATATTGCCGTAAATATAGCCGTTGGAGACCAACGGTTGTATTCAAGGGTTCAAATTGTAGTTGCAACAATGCCAACACATGTTCAACTCAGAAAAGTATCTTAAAAAAATGAAAAGGACAGTGTACTTAGCTAATGACCAGTCGGTACCCAATGGAGTGACCCCTCCACTTGGGTGTTGCCACGTGTCCTTTTTGTTGAAGATTGTTAGCCATGTGGTAATACACCATTCGAGGGTCAGTGCCTTTAGTACTGACTGGTCAGAACCCAATTATTTTCCATAAAAATAACTTTCGTCATTGACATTGGAATTTGCTCCAATACACGATTTGTACAGGGCAGAGTAAGCAATACACGAAGAAAAGACGGATCTCACTTGAAAACATTCCATCTAGTCATTAAGTACCACCCATCCTCTAAAGTCATGTTTCCAAGACAATTTTAGAGGATTTTGGAGGATTAGTTGCTCCCACCCACCCTCTAAATTGTTGTTTCGAAGAAAAAAATAGGAGAACCTCCAATCCATTCTCTGAATTTAGAGAACCATTTCCCATCCTCTAAACCACTTTTTAATTTTTTTTATTCCGATTATATCCTTTTAACTTTTGCAGTAAATTCAATTAATGTGTAATAAAATTTAATTTATACATTTTATTAACCTAAAAAATATACCATTAGAAATGTCTCATCTAGATCTTTAAAATGAGTCCAATATTGAATATTAATTAATAATTTTTTATTTACCATACTTTATCATTTGGGCAATCTCTTATTACAAATTGATAATTATAAGTTAGTAATAAAATAAAAACCAAAACATAGTATTAAAATGATAAATATTAATATTAAAAATTACAATAACATAAAAACATTAAAATAAAGAATAATGAAAATATAAGTTATTTTAAGATACAAAGAAATAGGGATAGAGATAGAGATAAGGATAGAGAGTGTGGTGGGCGTGAAATTTTTTTAGAGATGGAGTTATGGGAGGAATATTCCCTTATAGTTCTCTATTTTAGAGATAGAGATAGAGAATGGGTGGGAGATGTAACCGATACATGGATAGTCAAATCAATCGCGATAATTTTTATGCTAATCAATTTTTTATTTTCCAAATTATTATACTTGCTAGGCTCATTTGGCGCACCGTATTGGACCGTATTGTATTGGACTGTATTATAATTAATTAATTCAAACCATTGTTTGGTAATGCACTCGCCTCTCCCTATTAGGTTATTTCTATATGACTTTATTGTTTTATATTATATTATAAAAAAATAATAATTTAAAACAAATATTTTATAATTAATTTAAAATATCCTGACCATGAATAAATCAATAAATAATGATATTAATTGGTGATACAAGTATGATGATAAATGGAATATAAATGGAGTGTGAGACTTGATACAAGTATGCCATGTTTTATTTGGATCCTATAATATGTTACATTGTTATGACTTATGTACTTATGTGACATGTTTTAGTTGTATACCGAATATGTTTTTATTTTGAATGAATTATCAAATATGTTTTCATATATTATTATTATTTTTAAAATATAAATATATATTATTTTAATTTCCGTATCCGTATCCTAGTTTATGACGATTTACCGTATCCCCGTATCGTGCCATACCCGTATCCGTATCCGTATCTGTGCTACGTAGATATTTTTTTGAAGAGTTATGCTACTCCACCCAAAAATCCCACTCACATTCCAACCCAAAAGTGAGGTGGCATCATCACACACTGTTGGAGTAGAATTATGAGGTTTTTTAAAGGCTGAAGTCAGACATTTATAAGAGTAAAAATGTTGGACCCAAAAAAATCAACCCAAACCTAAAGTACTTTCTATGACCAGTTAGAAAAGCACAAGGGTATTGTTGTAAAAAAGTAAAAAAAACATGTCTGGTCTATATCAAACGTTTAAATTTTAATTTAGGGATTCGATACGGCTGTGACCCTCAACAGGTTATAAATGTTCACTGATCGGTGGGTTAAGTATACATTCATGAACTCGTAAAGACTCAATTGAAAGACATGGAGGATAATGTTGATTTAGATGTCGAAGTCGAAGTCGAAGGAGAAAGCAGTAGCACCACAACTAACGGATTTTGGTCGATTCAGACGTCTCCTCGCTATTCTGATCTGGCAAAGGTGGAGTCCGTGTATCATGCGAGAGAGCACACGATGAAGAATGAGATCGCCCGGTTGAAGAACGAGCGGAGGGATATGGTGAGGGAGGTCGCCAGATGGAAGAAGATGTACAGCCAGGTGGATGGTCGGATTTCGGTGTTGGAGGCGTTGGCCGTTGAATTAAAAACAGGACAGCCTGTCATCGGGGTTCCGACGGCATGCAACGGCCAAATCTCCGGTGATACATCATGAATCTTGTGAGATTAATGTCTAAACTGTTCTATGTGTTATCATGTTCGAGTTGTGTTTTACTTGGGGTAGATTGAGGTGACATGTAAGTTTCGTGGTTTGATATGTCGTCAACTTGAAGATTGTTTTTATTGTTTTTATGAATGATGCAGATTTTGCAATAGCCAATGCAGGGTTAAAGTTGAATGTTGGTTTGAACTCTTAAGTTTTCTGTTATGAATTGTTTGGAATGAAACTATCTTTCTGGTATATTGTTAGTTATGAATTATTAGACAGGTTCAATAGTTGAATGATGTGTTGACTTTCCATTTTTTATAAAAAGTAATGAGAATTATTTAGGAATACTATCACGGAGGTATTACGTTATTATGACAAATTTCTTCATGAATTATTTTGCCTTAAAATACTTGAAGCCAATATTTACTGGTCACTGTAAGTGGGTAGAATGAGGAAGTAAAAAATGCTATTTCTCTCTCTTTTTCACTTTAACTTTATTCTTGATAGAGATACAAATTCACCTATCTAAATTTTAGCACATTTTTCAAAGATTTTTTTTAATGGCACAATGAAAAATCAATTTTAAATATCATAAAACTATTGGTATCTTTTATTTGTTTGAGTAAATATGTTTGTCCACGTGCAAAGCACGGGTACTGACTAGTTATAACTATGCAGACAACCGTTTCAATTTTTAATAAATGTAACCTTTTACAACAAATTGGAATGTGTTGTTTTTATTTTTTGGAGGAATACCAATTTAATAAATACGTAAGATTATTAATTTAATTATATTTTAAAGAAGACGAATACCAACACCTCTTCATGGCAATCTTTTCGATTCTCACACCACTATAGTAACACAAAAATATTGTTTAAGTAAAGCATAATTAAAATGAATATAAATAACTAATTACTAGGTTTATTATTTCCCCCCTATAATTCGTTCCTCGAAGTGTCTCATCCGGAGACAGTCTAAAATTTGAATTATTTTAACACTTGGCAGTTTATCATCTTAACCTGATTTTCGACAATTGGAATTTTTTACGTGCCACATGTTTTTTATTTAATTTTTTCCAAAAAAATACAAAAAACAATATAACAATCAATTAGCATTAATAAAGCTCTTCTTCTCCCAAAGTATCGTTTGAAAAAGGGTTGTTTTAATTAAGCCACCTGGGATAAAAAAAGTAAACATGTAGCAAAAAGCGAGAGCTTTTTATTAAATGAAAAGGTGTACACGTGTCAAGTAATGAATGGGAAAGGTAAATGAGGAAGGCAAATGGGAAAGGTAGATAGCATTCCCCTTTAATTAGAGTGAGTGGTTAGAGAAGTAAATGTGTGTTTTGTGAAACGAAAAGGTCTGGTTCATTAATTAGTTGTTTTTGAATTCATTGTATTAAAATAATTTTTTGTGTTACCAAGAGATGAATAGAGTGGTGTGAGAATCGAAAAGACTGATGTGAGGATTTTTTGGTATTTTTCTGCTGAAACTAATTTAATATATAATTAAATTAATAATAATTTTATATTCATTTGGTATTCCTCGGGAAAAAACAATACAAAACATTACAGGTGGTGTAAAAGGTTGCATTTATTAAAAATGAAACGGTTGCCTGCAGAGTTATAATTTTGATTCCACATGGTGACCGTTCTATGTTCAATGGCACCGCCCGGCCACCCCTATGTATAAGGTTGGACACCTGAAATATTTATTCTCATCAATTTACATTTTCAAATACCATATACCTTACAATATCTGTCTTTCATAAACAAACTCTATCACACACTGGTGCATTTTTTTTCTTGAACATCTCTCCCCAATATCCCTTGAAATTGTCTCTTTCCACCCTATATAGATTGTTTGTGTTACCTTTTAATATTAAGTTAGGTTTCTTCGATTAGACAGGTAATGGAGCAGAAATTATCGTTTGAAGAGACTGCGGTTCCTATGTATTCGAAAGGAAGAAGACCTCCGGGGCGGACAGGCTATGAAACAATGGGCAAAAAGTGCGTATTCAAGGCGAACCTCTTTCTTGTTCAAGTGGCGAACAGAGACATCCATCATTATGATGTTCGGTGGATGATACATTGATATATCTGAAGAAACTCCTAGGTGATGACGTGGTGAATTACATCAGAATTAGAAACGACAGAAGGTTTGAACATACGATTTGCAAAGGCAAGAATTGGTTCCATCTAGAAGGCTTTGGGTCCTTCTGTTAGCATCTCAAGTCGGTTCACGTTACAACCAAAATGAGACCATCTTGCATGTTCAGGTAGTATCAACAATTCGTCATTGGAGTCAGGATTTGTGCTTCTTGAACGAAAGTTTGAATTACTGTGTCTAACAAAACTAATTAAAGGCACTTTCCAGAGGAATTATTATTGTTGTGCTAACTTTTGGGATTTGTAAACAATGTAACCCATGTGCAGGAGAGTATTCTCCATGCATTGTTTGTTATAATTGCAGTTTCTAGGTAGAAGTGGATTATGTGATTTAAAAAAAAACAAAAAAAAAAAACATGCAAGATGGTCTCATTTTGGTTGTAACGTGCATCGAATTTGGTTTTCGGTTGTTCAGTAATATTGAAGATTACACATGTTTCGGCAATGGGCAATTTTTATTAATACAGTTGTGGCCATCATCAGGCATTACTTTCGTGTATTGTTTATTTTACTGTGCACATATCGTGTATTTCACGCAATTACAAGTATCCTTTTATTTGATTGCGCTATTTAAAGCAGTACAATTATCGCCAATGTCATCATTACCTCTATCCTATTTTCGCAGGTCCAAATCTGTAAAATCTTCGAAGTTTATTCCTCCGAAATCAAACAATCCCATTTCATTGAGGGATATTAATATTTTGCCCCCTCTAATTTTCCATATTCTGACTTTGCCCCTCTAATTACAGAAATGGCCGGTCTTCCTCCTTAGGTCCAAAATATTCAAACTTTTTCCCCTTCCCTCATTTTTTCATCCAAATTCCAAAATCACATTCACCGTTACAATTGAAAATGAAAAGACAACTTTACCAACTTTACCCATATTCTTTTTCACCCCTGAATGCATTGAATAATTAGTTAGAATTGTTTCAATTTAATTTTCCCTACTAAATTTGTAAAATTTTTATTATTTAAAATTAAAATGTCAACAAACACGGTTGCATTTATTGTTGTGCTAAATTTGGCATATATTGTTGTGCTAAATTTGGCATATGCCATAAACTGTGCCAAATTTGGCACAGTTTATAGCATATCCCAAATTTGACACAGTTTATAGCATATGCCAAATTTTATCATTGCATTGGAGCATGCTTTTTTTATTTTATGCTAAATTATAGCATTGGGACAATGATTTTGGATTGCATTGGAGATGCTCTTAGATTCTCTTACGAAATTTACCCAACTAAATATTTAACAGATGGTGTAGACATGTACCGTCAACATGTGCACACCGCACAACAAATAACACGATACAGGTGTACAAAAGAGTAAAGTAGTAACCAATCTTCTCCGGGTGACATAGACATTAGATATCAAGTATTAGGATTAGGTTCGAACCAGATCTGTTGAATCCGGTTTCATGTTCGACATCAGTCATTTTGTTTCGTTCAATCTCAATGGGTGATCGAGTAATATCCTAATGCTTTGTTTTAATCTTTCTATGTTCGTGCCTTAATTAGATAGGGGTTAACGTACCGAATCTGATTTGATGCTGACAAAATTGATTTTGCCTGCTTGTAATGACATTTGATGTGATGGGCCAGTGGGATATTCACAGCCCAAAAACCAATGGGCACGCTATTCTAAGGATACGCAATGGCGAAATGCCGGTCCACAAATGTACTCATTACCTATTCATGTAGCATAGCAAAACAGGAATTGACGGTTGAATCTTGAATATGTGTTACGCAATATAAATTGCGTTAGCAAATCTTTATGTTCCCAACGCAATATTTTGTAATAATTTCTCCGGTGCACTACTACATTTCATCCACCCCCAAACTATATGGTAATAGGTCCGATTGAAGGCCATCAAGTTTTGCAGTATTGTGTTCACAACGGAGGATGATTTCTAACTTTCCTTTCTTCTAAACGCAATCACCAGTTCTGCGCACTTAATGTATATTCATTAGCTAAAGTCTACATTGCATATTTGCGTCATTCGGGAGTTCGATAATTACGAACAGTTACTAGTTCAAGTGTGTTGGTTGAGTTGGCGTGAAAATTGCAACGTGGTAAACCCCATTCTCACTCAACCATAATTGGTGACCTTTTCATTATCAATAAAAGGAATCATATTTTTGAAACCATTACCATTTGCAATCAACTGCAATCACTTTTATCAATGCATCAACTCAATTTTGGAATCAGAGTGAGAGTTGAGAGCACAAACCAGCCAAGAGTGGTGCTGTTGGCACACCTTTTCTATAAAACGGATTCATCATTTTCAAATATATTTATGCAATAACATGTGAACAGTTCTGTTCTTGTCGTGTTTTAATGAACGTCTAATTCCTGAAGATTATACTCAATAAATTATTACCTGTGTTGTTTTGTGACGTGTTATTCCTGGGTTTTTTTTGGGGGTGATTTTATCGACATTGCTGCTGTTCATCTTCCGTCTAGTTGATAATCGGAGAGATCAACCTTCTCCATGGAAGCACGGAGGAGATTCTCCATGACTGACTATATGGCTGGTAATATAATTATTACTAGGTGTGTGGTTGAGTTGGCTGAGCAACACACTCAACCATGGAATGCAGAGTGAGAGTTGAGAGCATCTTCTTAAGTGAAAGAATGACGTCTAATTCATACTCCCATTATATTGCTGCCGTTCATCTTCCCAACATTGCCATCTTTTTAATTATATGCCTTATAATTACTAGGTTTATATACTGAAATGTATAGATTTTGGGTAACTTTTTATGTCATGGAAGCACTGAGAAGATGATTTTATGTCCCTGTTGGTATGTATGTTATATGTGTTTGGATTTGATAATTCCACATTTCCACCGACCACCATTGATGTAGCTGCTTGATGTGGTGGAAGTTCCTTCCATGTTAAAAATCATTTTTTCTATGTAAAAAAACAAAACATTAACATCAAGAATGAAATGTAAAGACCTAGTGGCTCACAAACACTAATATCGCAAACGACGAACCCGATGATTGGTCACCTTCCCCGGTCGTGGAAAACAACATTTTCTATCGGACAAATAATTAAAAAGGTCATAAAAATAAAATAAATTTAATAAAAAACACAACCATCACATCCCGGGCTTCCAAATAAGTTCAGGGCCTTATAACTTTATTTCATGGGTATAAAAATGTATTCTCGGCTTATGATATTAAACAACTTTTACACAATAAAAAGTGTAATTCTAACCTCTTCACATTTTTTGATACACATTTTATAATCAACTGTCATTTTTTACAATGGTTTTCGAGTGTATGGCAATGAGACCAATTTGATGTATAGGTGGCTTTCGTACCATTATATTAAAACAGTAATGCTACACATCCCACCTAAAATCCCACATCTTTCATCCCGCTTTTCTTCATGTATTGTTTACTATGCTATGCACACATCGTGTATTATACAAAATTACAAATATCCCAGTACAATTTAGAATTTTTACCGATGTCATCATTACCTGTATCCTATTTTGACGAGAGCAACTTTGTTCACCCCCATTCACTGAGTGCAATTTTGCTCACCTCCTTTAACTGGAGGTAACCATAACCCCCCACCCCCCACCCCAAGTGTTGACACGTGTCCCAAACTTAACCCAAAGTCCAGAGTTAAATCAAGGTTTGGGCCACGTGTTAACACTTGGGGTGGGGGGTAATGGTTACCGCCAGTTAAAGGAGGATTGCAAAGTTGTACTCCCATTAACTAGAGGTAACCATTACTTTAAAAAAAAATTAATATTTTCAATTTTTTTCATTTTTTTTATTTAAACCATTTATTTATTTAATTTTTTTAAACTATATATTTATTTAATTTTTTTAATTAATTTATTTATTTTTTTTAAAAAAAATTTATTTTTTTATTTTTTTATTTTTTTTTTGTAAACTATTAATTTATATTTTTTTTATTTTTTTATTCTATTCAAGTTTATAAAGTTTTTTATTAAAAGGTAAAAAAAATAAAATATAAAATAATATAACTAGAGGCATTTTAGGTATTTTGAAAGTCAAATTTAAGTATTGGGGGTGCTTGTGTATAATAACAAAACATTTCCAACTAAGTGTAACTTGCCCTAAAAATTGAACAAATTTGGTAGGGAAAATTGAGATTGAAACGAAAACACTTTTGCTCACCCACCCTTAGACACATGTCATCTTTTTGGGAGGGAGGTAATGTTTACCTCCCCTTGTAGGGGGTGAGCAAAAATGGACTAGATTGAAACAGTGCTAACAAAACAGTCAATGCTGCCACGTGTTATGTCAATGGCGATAATGCGTAGCGGTTGACATTTTCATAAGTTTGACCGGAGGATAGTTAGGGGATACTTGGGGATACTTAGGCCTTAGGGATGCTTAGGGGATACGTATAAAATAGTGTCGTAAATGTTAGCTTTTAATTTGTCATTGGTTTTTACCTTTTTTTATCTTCAGATGTTAAAAGTCTGACAAAAAACAAACAAAAAATCTTAAAAGGAAATTACATTCATAATCATATAAGTTTAATAAACACAGCGGGAACAGTCGACATATTTAAAGTTGTACTGACGGTGGGACATAAAACACACAAAATAATGAAAAGAAGTAATACTGGAAAGTAACGAAGAAGCTTTCTGTAGTGGGTATTTATTCAGAGAGAAGGCCCCACTACATTTGTTGCCTTATCGGGATCAACCTCTTCCCATTTTCCTTCCGGGAAAACTTTTTTTCGCGTGTATTCCCTCATCAGGTTGAAAGCCAGCAGTATAACCGACCTTATATCCGGACTCGACAGCTTTATGTCCGTATTTTGTAGATCTTGATACGTCATTTTTAACAACCTTTCCTATTTGCTCTAAGTTATAAATTCGTTCCTCCAAAGGCGGATTTTTTCTACAACTTCCTTGCCTACCTACCCGAATTTGGTGAAGAGGAAGCGGTTTCTTCCCAGATTTCCGAGCTTCATCCATCTGTAACAGAGAGCAATTTATCAGTTACTTACTTTTAATGTTTTATGTAAGAATGGACAGAGACAGAAAGAGAGAGATAGCAAGGATCATTGTCATTCCAATCTGTAGAAGATAATGCCCTTTCCTTGACAAAAATGACAGAATTTGAAGAACTGGCTATAGTCATTTTGAGAATATAAATCACTGAAACTTACAACCTGTGGTGGTGGCGGTGGCGGTGCGGTGGGCGACGGCAGGAGGTGTGTGAAGAAAACCTGATAATTTTAATTGAAACCGAGACATTGAATCAATAGAGATGTACTAGACATATATATCAAGAGCGTTTCGATTGGCATTTTTCGTATTAATTGTTTTCCAGGCATGAATTTTGTGCACATAACTGATCCAACGCGATGGTCATATCACTATCCACAGCCCTCCTCGATGCGGTGTTTAAATCTCTGCATACCTCACACAAACTCCTTCAGCCATCCGCCCCCACACGAAAAATAGATAAAGATCCCCTCATCTTACAATAGTGGGAAATGTGTCGTTT